>JBAFTA010000004.1:9115943-9127527 GCA_036919975.1 Melanotaenia parkinsoni
TACAATATAATATAATATAATATGTCACCCCATGAGCTATAAGCTAATATATTAAATATACTAAATTCTTACTATTTTTATTTAAGTTGTAAGCTACTGCATCAGTTAAAGCCAACTGACCTCAAGTATATTTAAAATAAAATGTGGTTTTTACCAAAAACTGTACTATGTATTTAAAAATTACATTGTTAATGTGTTATTAGCTTAGATTTTCAGCTCATCTCTTGGACTCTTGGGACATATGTGTCAGTTGACTGTGTTGTATGTATTTAGTAGAGTGTAGATGGCTAAATTATTATTATTTTAATTCTTCTAAGACAGTTAAACAATTTCATTTGGTTTGTAGATATTCAGACATCCCTGAAATCTGTCAGAGCAGGATTTGCACTGAAAATATTTTACATCTTTCTATATGTCATACTAGATTTTTAGAGTTTTATCTTTGAGCCTTTTTCATAATTAATGTCCTCACTTTGATAAATCACATAAAAACCTGTCTATTTCTCATACTTTACCTTTTTGCCATTATTAGTTTATGACACACAAGCACAAAGAGGCTTAGCTCCCTGTAGGTCCACAGTGGGTGTGACCAGCCCACTTCACTTTACGTAACACACTTACAGTGAACAGGGAACACTGTAATTCACTGCTGCTTTATAAATTATTAAAACTGTCAAACATGGTAAGAAATGTATGGTCAAGACCATTAAATAAATTACATAAAAGTAAAACAAACCTGAACTTTTTTTTTTTAAACGTTTAATCTGGTATAAACTTTTGCTTTTTTGTAAATTAACCATTTTGTATTTTATTTAAATGCATTTTTAGAATTTGGTTAGCAATGCATATTGTTTTGTCTCTTCTTGCAGGCTCCTCTTACACTGTAATGTAACCTTTTATTACCTGTGTGCCACTAAATGACTTCACAATTGTCTGTCTTCTTTCCTCTGACCTAGAAGTTATACACTAACTATGATAGTACTAATATTTAATGATAATAAATTAAAAATAAAAATGTCACTCACACGTTTAAATCCACAAAACAAATCACTCAGTCCACGTTACACCAATCAAATATTTATTTGTATCTTTCCCTCTTTTTTATTCTGTACAGTTGAGGACCCGTCTGTAAAATATAGTTTGCATTAACCAATCATTTCCAGCCTAACCGGCCAACTCGATGCTGATTGGCTGTTTGGGCTCACTCCCACCATCCAGCCCAACTCTCTTTGTGTACAACAGAATAACAGCGTTTTGCAGTCCCAAAACAAAAACAAAACATTTGTTTCAATAATGTGCTTTAATGTTGCCTCTTCTTCAAAGCTAGAAGAAAAAATACTTAGAAAAATGACAACAGTTCGAAACAATTTGACAATCAATGTTTTTTTTTTATATTCTTCATTTACAATAATGCCAGTGTAAAAAAGGGGGAGAAAAAAACACACACACACACAAAATGACAGAAAAGATATTCCTAAACGGTTCAGTTCTCGTGTAAGCAAGTTGTTCAATTTCTTTCTTTTTTTTTTACCATGTACAATGAACAGGGAGCAGAACAAACCTGACCACGTTCAGTCTGCGGTCTGAGGACAAAATGGCTCCCTGAAAGTTCGGCTTCAGGGTGACAGGAAGTCACAGAATTCAACAAAGTCCCTCTGCATGAAATTCTGGCTCTGCAGCAGGTCGTCTTCAGAGGGGAAATACTGCATGCTTTCCTCTTGCAGGCATACGCTGGTCTCGTGCGGGCACGCGCTGTCGTGGTGCAGTACCAGGAACTGACCTGGTGGCGTGGTTGAGACGTGTGGGTTGGGACTGTCTAGGAGAGCTCCTCTGGCATTCTCCAGGACGCCCAGGTACGAGTCCATGTCGGTGAGCTCCAAGTCGCTGTCGGAGCTGCAGCAGCCGTCGCTCCCCACGGAGTCGGAGCGCATGTGCTGCATCTGGTACTTCTCGTGCATCAGAAACTGGTTTGTGTTCTTGGGGGCTCGCATTCCCCTGGCTCGGTTTCCCTTAACGTAAACCGGACGAAGGGGTAACACTGGCCTCTGGGGGTGTCTTGGATGATGATGATGAGGAGGATGATGACGATGAGGGTGCTGATGGTGACTGCGCCCTCTGAGCCACCCTCCCCCTCCTGTCCTCCTCCCCTGTAGGCGCCCACTGCAGCTCTTGGACCAGCCGTGCTTCCTATGGATGCCAGCCTGTCTCACCTGCGCCTCCTTCTCGTCCTGCTGCCTTTGCTGCTGGAAGATTCTCCTGCACATGATCTCTGAGAGCATTTCTTGTCTTTCTTGCAGTTGCCTCCGTTCCTCCCTCCTGCTCTCCTTCACATCCTCCTCCTCACTCGGTGTCCCCACAAAGCAACAAAGAGGCTGGTTTTAGGTTTACTGACTCAGATCACGAATGACCCGTCCTCCTTCTTAGTCTACCTTTTTACTATCCTTTGTCTTTTCTTCTTGACCTCTGGCTTTGGCTTGTGCATAGCCTGCTCTTCCTCTCCTTGCAGCAGCAGCTTGCCTGCTGATCTGGCTTCCCTGTCAACGCCCTCCTCTCTTTCTATAATATCGCTTCTTCACCTCTCTGAAAGTCAAATCAGCTCCTAACAGCTCTGAATAGTGAACTGCAGTGAGCTGCTGAGGTGGTTTAAAGGGTTTGGCAGTTGATTTCAAGCTGATTTTCTTCGGTTTTTATGTCGACGTCAATGGTGCTTTCTGCTCTGACCATCACTAACTATTGGGACGCCTCCGCCTCAGAGCCATTATAAAGAGATGGAAGGATCCATTCGTCTTACCAGAAGGAGGGGGTAGTGTTTTCAGGCATCGCAGTTCCTTATATAAAACATTAAATATGACTTGTTTTAGAAGTAACTTCGACTTTCCTACATTATATATAAATATAATTTAATATATATGTATTTGTGGTAATGTCTGATGCTTGAATGTAGTTGTGTTGAGCAATAAAAGTCTCCCCGCAGCGTAATGGTTCACTCCGCTTCAGTTTTAGCTGTTGAAATCTGATCCACATCTGCTGCCGTTACTGCCCCACTCTCTGACAACATACAGCAACAACAACCAGGCAACACTGAGCAAGACTGTGGCGTTCTCTGTAATGACATTAGCCATTACTTACTGTGTCATGCACATAAAAGTACGCAGCTTACATGAATTATAAATACAACTGTGGTGGTGAAACCATATCTTAAGATCACAGTTTTCCGTATATTTGTGATGCAAACAAAAAACAATGTCTCATTTGCCATAAATATTAAAACTGCTCCGCAAAATATCTCTTTTCCTGATGTTGCAGAGAATAATAATGACGTTAGTTGATGATGTATTACTGAATCTCAGCTATTTTGGATGAAATGTTCTTCAGACAATGCAGCTCCCTGTATTTGGTGGTTGTGTGTTATCTTGCTCCACCATGAGGTTGGAATTTATTACTTTACTTCAAAAATCTCAACAACCACAGGTTGGGTTACCATGAGGTTTTCAAGAATATTAGTAATCATTTGTGCTGACACTGAACACCATCATCAGGCAAAACATTTATGGTTATAACAAGAGACATGCTAAACTAATTAAATGCCCATCACCCATAACTGTGCTTTGTGTTCAGTTGTTTCTGCTACATAGCAAACTAAGAGGGTGAAGAGTTTGAAAATTATATTTTCTTAACATCTATCATATTTAACGACCCATTCCTAATCAGAAATTCATAAAACTATCTTTTAATTCAACCCATCATTAGAAATAATACATAAATCACACAAATCATTTACTTATTGTGATCACCATTTACTTTGTCTGCTTTCTGCCTGCACCACATTCTTTACTACAGTTTAATAAAAAATGCATCTGTCAGTTTCTTCAAATCAAAAGCCTTAGAAGACGAGCTTTTAGATCTGATGTTACACTAGTGCCACTATGTGGTGATTATGTGGATTACAGTCAGAAGCAGAAGCTGGAGATGATGTCTTGTCTTCAGTGGTCCATTTTTATAAATCCCTGTTAACCTACGTGTTTCTAAGAATGTAAAAGAAGGCAGTGGTGGCTGAATACTTTTTTTTTTTACAACAATGTTCTTCTTCTTTGTTTTTACAAACCCAGAAAACCATTTCCCTAAATAAATTATAGTCGACTCCACGCTAATTGTATTTGATCTGAAGTTGCAAATCAGCGAATAATTGAAAAGTTAAATTTAACCCCAAATTTTTGCAAACTGAAAATGTCAGATGCAGAAAAATATTGTTAATAATTATACAATCGTGGAACGACTAAAACTAACGGTTCAAATTGTATGTCAGCTCGATTTTAAATAAAGTTTTTTTTTTTTTTTTTTAAACAGTCAGATGCTGCCTCGTTCGGCATCACAACAAACATGGCGACAGGAGGCGGCAGACCGTGGATAACCCTGGCCATCCTGTGACGCCGTTATTTAAAGAGTTGTCTTTTACTTTACATGTGACAATATTCGCTTGTCCCAATCTTCAGATGGAGTCTGCGCCATTCTTAGAGGAGGTTTCGGAGAGAAAAGTCTGCGTAGTCGGGTCGGAGCTGGTGGAAAACTACACTGTAAGCTGCGACTGGTTATCCCTAGCCGGTTAGCCTATATCACAGCTAACCACCGTTTTGGCTATGTCACAGTTACAGTAACAGTTAAGTAATATTAATAGAGTGCCGATGAAAATATTTACCCATAGGTTATTAGGTATCTGAACGTTTTTCCAGCTGTTACATCTGTTGCAACCAAACGAACTGACAAGACAGTTTACAAGCTAACTGCTAACCGCTCAGTTAGTTTTGGTATGAAGTATTTCCTCTGAAGTTGACAGGGCTAACCGCTCAGTGCAGCTTTGTCTCGGTTAGAGGGAGGTCTTATTAATATTTTTTCCTCTGTCTTTCATCTATGTGTGATATGTTGTTACTGTTTGGACATATAAAGATCTTCATTGTTAAAATCACCCAAATGACTTTGTTTTCTGGTATTTCTTTCCACTGAAATGCATTTTTACCGGAGCCATTTTCCGATAGGTTAAAAGTCAAGTCAATTTGTACTAAAGATATTGTGATAAAAGATAGAACCTTTTATTATAAATGCGTAAAATTATTTCCTTTTCTCGTGGAAATGGCTGGTTGTGGTTCTGAGTTAACAAAAAAAAAAACAAACAAACAAAAAAAAAGAAAAAAAAACCGAACTGTTCTGCGGGTTTGGATCGGTTCTGCTCTCTGATCCAGCTTGTCTCTGATGTTACTGCTTTGCCAGACTCAAGCAGACTTGGTCATGAAAATTTTAACGATAAGAGTATTATTTATTAAACAATATACCAGATATGTACTTATATTTATATCTATTTGATCAGGTCAATAATTGATGTATGTAATTGTTATTTAATGTTTAAACTGGTATTTTTTAGGTTTAAATGCAGTCACCTCTTTGTGGTTGCAGGTCTACATCATTGATGTGACAGATGGGCAGCACAGATGGACCGTGAAGCACCGCTATAGCGACTTCTATGACCTCCATGAAAAGGTAAAAAATTGAAACAGGTCGGCCAGTGGTATTTTCATCTTTTCTTGTTTTGCGTCCAGTTCTTGTGGTGAATCAGAAAATTTGCAATACATAGTTTCTGTGTTGGAAAACAAAAACATCTGTTATCTTTATTATTTCATTTACAAACAGAAGTAGAGGGTTTGCTGGGGTTCCCTTTCATTTAGCATTTGCAGCTCGAGAATGATAGCTGATTTTATTTAATAAAGATTTTATGAGAAAATCCTGGTTTATCCTGATGTGTGTTATCCTCCAGCTGATGGCAGAGAAAAAGGTTGACCGACGGCTGCTGCCTCCTAAAAAGATCTTGGGAAAGAACTCGAAAGGTCTGGTGGAGCGGCGGCAGAAGGAGCTGGAGCTCTACTTACAGACGCTGCTGCAGCAGTTTCCTGAGGCCACGCCCACACCGCTTGCCTCCTTCCTGCACTTTCACCTCTATGTGAGTACAACCAGTGCTCCAGGACAAAGTTTGATTTATATGCACCAGGCCTCTATTATTAAACTGGATAGAAGTTCTGTTCACATGTGTTGATCTGTTGAAACCAAACACAAAGTAGAAAGAGCAGTAAAAACTCAGTTTTTATGTGTAAGAATTATTTTCACTGGTTAAAGGAAAAGATCGTGCGTATATTTTTAAGCACTTATCTTTGGGAAAGATTAGCTTCAAAGATAAAGACACAAAAAAATGCAACCTGTGTTAAAGTAGCGATGAGTTAGACCAACTGTGGCTTCATCCTTTCCTTTTTACTCGGTCCTACATATTCTGCCTATTGGGACATTTGTGCAAAAGCTGTTCATTGGCCTGTTATCAGCCTGTAGTTTGTTGTGGAGGTGTAGATAATGGTAATTCCCCTGCAGGTTCTCTCCTCTTTGCCTGGTAAGTTATTTTTTTGCCTGCAAATTGGTCCAAATGCATGCATGGTTGGTGCACTCTGATTGCGCAGCTGCAGATATTTGGGCTGCAAAGGGAATGGGTGATGATAAAAAAAATACACATCACAGAAGCACCTCGCACAAAGCAATGGAGGAACCATGAATTGCTTTTGATTGGGATTGACATCACCCTAAAAAAGAGCAGCAACTGCAACTAAAAAATAAGAAGCTTCATCGCCTATTGAAGGTGTATTCTGTAAATTCTTAGATCTGCAGCCCCTTTAAAAGAAAAAAAAAAACAAAAAACGCTTGAGTTTCCATAGTTAAAGTACACTTTGTAAAGTCAGAATTCTTTAATTAACCTCTTTTTCACAAGAGCTCCTTTTACAGAGGGCAGCACGAGATGTGTGCAGAAGAGAAGATGTTTTGCAACGAATCAGCAATCCTAACATGTAGCATACAAAAATGATTAATGATTAAAGGCCAAGCAACTATATGAGAATGTAAGCAGAGCCCACAAACAAGGAGTCACCTGAAAGCAGAGACTGCTGATTACAAACACGTCTGTCTCATCACTATGGGACAAAAGCTCTGAGAGCTAGCAGCCAAAATCATAAATCACGTCTTACTTTGGCTGCTGTGTTCTCCTATGACTCTGCTTTTGTTTGAAGTGAACCATTAAAGTCCTGCTAGTTTCCATGAAGATGAATGAAGTTTTTTAGTAACACATACAATCTTTTTATAATGCACTATATTGGGCTTCACTTCTTTCTGGATCAACTTGCCATTTCTAAGCCGAATCAAGGGACTGTCCCTTAATTCTCCTGACCCCTTTAGTTATGAAGAGATATTTAATTTATTCTGGATAATGTAATTTCTGACAGGTGGCAGAAAAAGGAGGCCTCGCCAAGAAGAGCGTAAACGGTCATAATTGTTGTTTTAAAATGGTAAAATGTCTTTTTTTCCACTGAAAAGAATTCATGTTTTTTTCTCGTTCCTTCACTTATACAAATATCAAATGTTGAAGCAGTGATAAGATTAGTAAGTTCATGGCTATTTTTAACAACAGAACTTGCATTTTTCTCACTCCAGAGCCCCAAAAAACAGCTAAGTAAGAGTAGATGTTTGTAGAAAAGGTTGCGTGTTTAATGTGTATTACTATTCTGTCTTGAAATAATGAGGTATATGTATTTTTTTTTAGCCTTATCATGCAGCCCTGCTTGGATTTTCTGTCTTAAAAATATTTTGGATTTTTGATGTTTGCAATTCTAGAAAAAAGAAAAATGGGCCACTTTTTTTCTGTATGGATCAAAAGTAATTTTTACTCTGGATCAAATATGTGGTTGAATGACTGAACTGGTAACAGTGACCAGCATTAATAAAATCCATATACCAAGAGTTGAATTCCACTTCTCTCATATTGTATAAATGCTGTGTTTTGTACATTAAGGATGCTGTTTTTAAATGTAGCTGCATCGCGGCATTAGCAGAGTCTGGGCTTTGTGATGTCAGAGATCATGGACGGCAGATGTTGTCTGAGTCCTCAGGACCAATGAAAAACCTTCTCATATGATGCCTGATGCTTAGCTTGTGACTGTCACAGATGGTAAAGTCAGAATGATCACAGAAAATATAGTTACTGTTGTTTATGAATAAGCTGTTTTAATCCTGGTTGAAGTTCTATGACAGTGTGCCTGTAAGGAATTTATTTAGGGTGGAGTTCAGGGTTCCTCTGAGTCCTCCCCCCACATGACATGTTATCACACTGAAATATCTGTTAACTGACAACAATGTCATTTTTAAATACCTTGGAGTAATTTTGGATCCTACATTAACATTTAAAAGTCATGTAAAAAAGTAGCACAAGTAATCAAATTTAATATCCAAAATTTTCGACATATCAGAAATAACTTAAACTTAAATGCAGCCAAGATGTTTTTTTATTCTATGATCATCTCTCACATGGATTATTGTTTAACCAGTTGGTCACTTGCCTGTCCTACAACTCTTAAAACCGTGGAAACTCTATATAAAAGATCACTGAAAATACTTGATAAAAAACCACAATCGCAGCATTACTGCAACATTTTAAGAAAACTCAAGTTACTGAATTTCCAGAATATATAGAATATAAGGTGCTACACTCTCTAGCACCCCCTCCCCTGGGAGATTTCATTTGTCGTTGCATTGGTATGCAGAGGACAACAAGGGCCACCACTAGAGGAGATGTGATAATCCCACACAGACGTACCTCATTTGATCAGGGTGTGTTATCTGTCCAAGGTGGAAAGCTATGGGATAATCTACCACAAACATTAAGAGAATGTCCTACATATAACTCATTTAAAGTCCAGTTAAAAAGTTGGCTTTGGTCGAATCAGGAGTGTACCCACATGTAACATATTCTCTCTGTATTACTGTTATTTAGTGTTTTATCTTATTGTTAAGCACTTTATGATTTTATCTTGAAAGGTGCTATATAAATAAACATTTACGTACTTACTTAGTTACACTGTAACGTACAATAAGCAAAACTCTGAAGGGCTCTGTAAGTATGTAGTAATATTGAATTTAATTAAGTATGAGTGTTGGTAATTGTGCATGTGAATGTACTGTTTTAGATATAAGAACATGCATTTTTATATTGATTTGTAAATACAAATTGTTTCTATATTGTATTATATTGTTCTCCCATTCCCCCCAAATCCCAGAGACAACGGATGGAAATTAGCATTTGCTATAATCCGGTATGTTTACATTCATGCTGTATAAGCCTGTCTGTTCATTAACATGCACTGTCCCGCTCAAATAAATAAATAAAACTCTCTTAAACTTGTTCATTTTCAGGGCTCCAGACTGGGACCAAATGGTCGCATTTTGCGACAAAAATGTGAGACAGTGCAGGCGAATTTTTAATCTACTTGCGCAATGGCGACCAAAAATTTGACCAGGCTAAAAAATAAAACATAGAAGCTGCTGCTGGAGGATCCTGCACTGGTTTACCATCTGAGTAATGTCTATTGATGAAGAGTGTGAACAAAAATAATTAAAAAGTTTAAAGTGTTGTGACAGGTTCCAGACTCCTAATTAAAAACAAATTACATTTAATAAAAAACTATAAACAACAGTGTGTTGTGACAAAAAAAAAACAAAAAAAAACAAAATACACTTTAAAAAAATTAAACTAAAAATAAAGAAAATATTGACAGAATTATTTTATTTATTTATTCATTTATTGTTCTTCTAAACATTTTTAGGTTGTCTTTTTTTTTTATCAGTTTTTGCATTTCCCACGACATCCCTCTTTATGGCAGCATCCATTACAATTATATGTACCAGGCTGATTATATACTAATTTTAAATTTAACTTCCAACAACTTCTAGGACAGCTAATAGCTTCTGTTCTTACTGAGGAGTGGGAACAGCAGCTGGAGGAGCATCTGTTCCTGAAGCTGTTTATTACCAGGAACTACATGGACCAGTCGTACTATGTCCTGTGGGGGATGACGGGGACAAAGTTGTCGTTCTGCTTCGACTACAAAATGAAAATCAAATCATCAAATCTGGTTTGATTAGACAAGTTCTATGTCTACTTGTTTTGTATTAGTACTGCCAGTAATATTTTTTGTCAATTATCACTAATACAGTGAAAATGAGAGGAAATGTGAATTTCAGTGTGTGCCCCAAAATGTTCTGTTTGCGATCCTAAAAATTTAAGTAAGGGGCCACTGTGCTCCTCCTAAAAGAAGTTAGTCTGGAACCCTGATATTGTATTGTAATATTTTACCAAAAAAGTACTTGATTAATGCTTTCATGTTGATATTCACCACAGAAATTTAACAATGTCAGTGTGACTGAAGGAAGTATAAATTTAACCAACATAACCAATAATAAATGTATTGCACTGTAATGGCCATACAGGTGAAACTTTAGAAAGTGGACATAACTAGCTCAGACATCATGTGTAAACAGAACTACGCTGCCTTTGAAGCTGAGTCTTAAAAATAGTTCCTTGTCAAATACGTTCAAGTCCATTGTATTGTGGGGTGTACTATGTAGTTCATATCGCTTTAAACACAGTGTATATATTTTACTTAGGAATGGCCCTGCACAGTAGTCCAAACGAAATGGATTTTACCTCCTTACTGCCAGATATGAAATTGTTTGGATGTACATTGGCTTTTATTCTATGAAAATTGATAGAGAAATCCAACTGGTAAAAGTTACTAACATTGTAGTTCTACATTTTCAATTTTAATTTGAAGGATGAACATTTAATTTCTTTTAACCCTCAGGGTGTGTTCTCAAACTCCATCAGTGGGTGAAAAGCATCATGGAATCTTAGCTGTTTAGGTAGAAGGAAACAAGTACTACTAAGAGCTACTGGGGTTTATTTTACATTTTACATGTGTGTGGAATAGTTTCCAGATTACACAGGATGATTTTTCCCACTTTCTAGCGGTTGCCGTGCTTTCCTCCGTGGACTGGGTAAAATGGGCTCAGACAGGGACAGAACATCAGCTTTCCATCGACTGTTTGGTGCAGTTTCTCGCATGAACTGGCAAGTCCAGAGGAGTTACTCTGCTATAAGGCAACTTTTTCGAAAGCACCAGACACTTAACCAGAAAAGATCAAGACTATTACCTTGCTTGGTTATATGAAGGTCGGTTACCTTAAAAATCCAAAAACCTAGTTTTATGCTTCTTCAGCAGCTTTCATTTCACCTGGCAGTGAGAAGGAAAGAGGAATTGAACCTTTCAGCAATCACGTATAACATTACTACTGTGTACCACTGCTGATTTTGTGCCAGTACATTAATATTTTAAGGACATCTGAATCCAAACATGGGTGATACTTTGACATTGCTGCCTTCTTACATATTTTTGTACATCTACAACAGTCAGACCAAAAGCTGACAAATCGCACCCCACGGCAGCTGGGTCCACTAAGGATAGGAATGGCTCAAAGAGCATGGCAAAGTTGATCTAACTCTCAATCTTGATAGCATTTGTAGGCAGAAAGCACAATTTGCACACCCTCTCACTTTACAATTCATGAGGGTTTATTATTAATGTGGGTGCAGTGTGGCTGACTCACTAGCTTTGGACCTCTGGCTTCTTTGCACTCAACACACGCACGTCGGAAAGCAAAGTCTTGAAGT
>JBAFTA010000004.1:9127627-9144812 GCA_036919975.1 Melanotaenia parkinsoni
CGGTATGTTTACATTCATGCTGTATAAGCCTGTCTGTTCATTAACATGCACTGTCCCGCTCAAATAAATAAATAAAATAAAAAAGAGCACACTTAGAGAAAAAATAGGGCTGAAACCAGGATCAGCATCTCATTAGATGGGTTTAAATTCTGATTATTTTTGTTGTTAGATTTATTTTTAAATTAACACTGTCTTTGTTTTTTGTTTTTTCTCAGGAGATCAATGGCATCACGGCAGCACTAGCTGAGGAGCTGTTCCATAAAGGTTAGACTCCTGTTCTGAGAACTGTTAACGACTAACTACATCAGTGAGGTTGTAAGTTATTAAGAAACTAAATGACGGTTATAAAACAGACACAAAAAGACAACAGAAAAGACATGAGATCAAAAACATCACACAGATCCTCTTTAACTAAAATATAAGGTGTAGTTTACTTCTGTTACAGTTAAAGATGATCAAGACCCTTTTTGTCAAGTAAAAAGTGTGTTACAGTAATTTAAACAGGAAGATAACGTAGCACAGATGATCATTAATCAGTTCAGTCTTTGTCGGCAGCTTTTTAAAAAAAACATTGATACGTGGAAAAGTAGTTTCAGACCAACTAGAGTCTAAAGACTGACTAGTCGAACACCTAAACTGATGGAGTGTTGGAGCATCAGAGGCTCTGTTTGCAGTTCTCATGCCTGACTGATAAGACACCACAAAGCAAAGCGCTCTGACCGGTTACACTTAAATCTACAGGTAAAAGAAAGAGTGGAATACCTGGCTTTATTCACAGCAAGGTGTGATCTAATACCCGAGTAGAGAATTGAGAAAATAAGATAGTTAATCTAAGTTTAAAGCTGTTTGTGTCAGGTTTGTTTTTTTTGTTGTGTAATAAAAACTTAAATACTTGTTTTGGGGGGAATTTGCAGTTTGTGAAATTACATCCTGTGCTGGTTTTGTGTTGCATGGTACCAAACTGTACCGTATTACTTGGTACTGCAGTTTGTTTTTTCCCTGCTTGGTTTTCCATGACCGACAGCACCCTGTCGGTCATGGATCGACTGTTCATCAGAGCAGCGAATCTGAAGCTGCTGCAACACAACAAACACAACTTCACTGTGTGTTTTTATTTCATTACATTAGTTCAGCAGACGTTTTTGGCCAAATTGTCTTAAAGTATGCAGTACAGACTGGTCGTAGCACTCAGTAAGTCTCCAGTAGATTTTTTTACTTCAGGGGAATTTAAAGCCGATATATGAAGTAATTCTACATAAATTTTGATGGCACACTGACTTTGGGGCTTTAAAAATGTGCCAGTGCAACGTCATTCTAAATAAACAGGATCATATTTTTGTCCGTCTTGCTTGCAGTCTGTGATCCATATGCTGAAATATCTGTATTTAATGTTGTCAGTTTTCCACCAAACTTTCAAGCCAAGACCAAAAAAAAATATTGGATAGTTTTGGTTCTATATAATCAAAATCATTAAAGTTGCCCACAGTACGGTACCGTGTAATGGAAAAGCACCACCGACTGCTCAAGGTCACAAATTCTGCTTGTCTGTCTTTTAAGTGTTGCCTTACTGAACCGTTGCTGTGCAGAATAAACCGAATTACAGATTAAGTGAATTGTTCATATGTAATCTTAAATCATTGTGTTTGTGTGCTGTAGGGGAGCAGCTGCTGCAGGCGGGTGAGGTGTTTTCTCTCCGTCCTCTGCAGCTTTACGCCGTCTCTCAACAACTCCGACTGGCCAAACCGACATGCTTTAATGGAGATGCCAAAACCGACCTGGGACACATCCTGGACTTCACCTGCAGGCTGCGATACCTCAGAGTAACAGACCTCTTTACTTAGTTACAACACTGATACTATGATTCATTGTTTTACAACTTTTAGCTGCAGAGCTGGTGCATGTTCTTACTGGTTTTGTCTCCTACTCAGATTTCTGGTACCATAGGTCCAGTGGGAACCAGTGACATCCAGGAAAGCAGTCTGGCCTTTGACCTGTCTGTTTTCAAATCACTGCTGCAGATAGAGGTAACTTTCTGCTTTAAAAATAAGTGATTATCACACACCTGATGCCGGATCTTATAAATGCTAGTCGACCCCACATCAATAAAAAGAAGAAAGTTGTCTAGAAGATAAAAAAATGAAGAGGGAGAGGAAGAAAAGTGTTCATATTCTACACATTATACAGAAGTTTTAAAAGCAGATTAAAGTTCTTTTTATAACAAAATTTGTGTCATTGTCTCTGTTTTCAGATCTGTGATTGCAGCTCACAGCAGATTAGAGGTTTGTCATGTCTGAGATCGAGTCTGGTGACCATGAGTGTCCATCGCTCCACAGAATCGATGATGGTACAGATCTGATTGAATATGACCCCACAGTACAGAAGATGGAGCAGCTTTTTGAGTGATATGTGTGTTGTGATGTTTGCTTCACCATGTAGTCGATCCTGGTCCCGGAGGCGAGTGAGTTCTCGCAGTGGGAGCCTGAGGGGGCGGAGTCAGGGTGTCCCGTCACTGCTGTCATTCCTGTGTGGAGAAACCTGACCACGGTGGACATGAGCCACAACTGCATCAGCGCCATCGACAGCTCAGTGGTGAGACATGTGACAAACGGACAGCTTCACCGAGTTTAACTTTTTCCCTGCATTAATGGTTTAATATAAGAGGGGGGAGCTAAGGGGAGCTCTGCTCCCCTGTAAAGACTCACCTGAGGGGGAGCTATGAAAAAATAGTCCAGTTAGTGCAACTGCATAAAGAAAATAAATGTCTCTTATATTTAAAAACATTTCTTGAAACATTTTTACTAAAGCTGTGAAACATTTATAGAAATTATTATTAGATAAAAAATGATTTGTGAAATTTCAGTTAGCTAGTAAAAACCGGTAGCTTCATTTATAATCAAATATGACTTCATATCCTCATTCTCATCCTTGTTATCAGTTCAAATAACAATGCAGGCCCAGTTATTAATAAACAGTTAAAATGATCTGTAATACGTTTGTTTCCCCCAAAACTGCATTTGTCAGATGTCTCAAGATCAAAGTCATTTCAGCAACGTGCAACTTTTTTTTTTTTTTGTTGCTCTTTTTTTTCTGTTTTTTGTGAACTTGTATATATCTACTGAAGAAACACTTCTGTTTCAGAAACTGATCCCAAAGGTGGAGTTTTTTGATCTGAGCTACAACCAGCTGTCCTCAGTGGAAAACCTGCAGGTACGCAACAGCATGAGGAAGACTGTCTGAAAGTCTTTTCCATTACTGATGAAATTAATAATGACTTTAATGATTTAATAACAGGATTTTTTCCTGATTTGGCCTTTGAATGTGTGTGTCATGTAACCTGTCTGTTTTTTACAGGGGCTTTTACCCAAGTTAAGCGTTTACATTGTTTCAGTTGATTAATAAAATGTTTTTTTTTTTTTTTTTTTAAATGTGAAATCCCACGCATCTTCCTTTATCTGTTATGGCTGACCCATAAGTCTGGGCTGTCTCATGATCAGTTTCCATCAGTGGTGTTGTTGCCATGTTTATAATTTTGTTTACACCCTTCAAATTGCACAGCTCTATCTGGTCTGAGTTCCCTAACGTACCCCTAGCCCCAGTAAAAAGTGTTGCACACAAGCAAGTCTGTGAACATTTATGCTACAGTAGAGGTTAAAAAGCAGATTCATTCTCAGGCTTACTGGTCACTTTACACTCGGACCTCCTCAAGCTGCTGCAGCTGTTTCAATAAGCACAGCTGATGGTACCATGTACAACTCAACTATGTGTTTTGTGTTTGCAGCATCTCTACAACCTGGTCCACGTGGATCTGTCCTACAACAGCCTTCGGGTCCTGGAAGCTGCCCACACTCGTCTGGGGAACATCAAAACCTTGAGCTTGGCTGGTAACCAACTGGAGCGACTGACCGGCCTCTCCAAGCTCTACTCACTGGTCAACCTAGACCTGAGCCACAACCAGCTGGCCCAGGTAACCCAAACAAGGTTGCCCAGATGTGGTGTAGAAACATACTGTACAGCAAATCTTGTTTTAATGCTGAACTGTAAGAAGTGCCTTTTTTAAGTCTATGTTTACATTAGCACTGAATAGTTCTAATTTATATAAATTGAAGTGCTTTTAACAGAATTATGCATATAAATTATGGTCTTTGAGAGTTTCAAATGACATTTTGATGCAAAGTGACAAGAGTAATTGTTCTGTGCTGCTTCTGATGGATACTACAGCTTTTGATATATGATATAGATTGTTTTTTGTAGCTACTTCGGAGTACAGATTTCCCCTTTATCCTGTTCATTTTGGTGTACCCGAGGGTTCTGTTTTGGGGCCTCTTCTGTTTTTTTGTTTTTGTTTTACTCCCCCTTGGGTATATTCTATCAACCTTTAAAGACATCTCTCATCTCTGCTATGCAGACGATATTCAGCTGTACACCTCGTTTTACACAAATGAAACATTTAATCCACAGTTTGTTAAAGTGCCTCTACTCTGTTAAATGGTGGGTGGCCAACAGTTCTTTTCAATTAAACCAAGACAAAACTGAAATAATTATCTTTGCATCAGAAAAATGCAAGAATGGAAAGGAGACACTGGGACCTCTTTGTTCTTTGGTAAAATCCTCCTTGTTCCAAAAACATCCACACCTTGGACCTTAGCAGGATCTTTGATTCTGGTTTTACTTTTAATGCACATGTCAAGTCTCTGGTTTGTTCCTGTTTTAATCATTCGAGAAATATTACCAAATATTTCCAACCTAAGCTCCATTGCGTTACGTCCTGAACTGGAAATGGTTATTCATGCTTTTGTTTCATCACGATCGGGTTATCGCAATGCATTCAACACTTGTCTTAGCAACACCTCCCTAGAACGGTTACAAGTTGTTCAAAATGCTGCTGCCACGCTTCTTACAAAATCCTCCAAGTTTTCACATGTAACAATCATGAAGTCAGTTACAATTTGATGCAACTGACTTCCGGTTTGCTTCAGACTGGAATTTAAGATTCTTTTACTGAATTGAAGGGCTCTTCACAGACAGGTACCAGGTTATATCAGAGGGCTTCTGCACCCGTGTGAGGTCCTGTGACCAGGGCCTGCTGAGGTGCCCATGCTAAGCTGAAAAGAAAGAGACAGCTTTCTGTTCAGTGGTCCCCACATTCTGGGAGTCTTTTCCTTTTGGACTTGAGATTGGTACACTCTGTGGTTGCTTTAAAAAGCCAGTTAAGACACACCTTTTAAAATCTGCTTGTTATTAATTCATCTTGCATTGTTGATTCTTGTGAAGCACTTTGATTTTATATCTTGAAAGGTGCTATTTAAATAAAACACCAAAACCTAAATTAAACCTCAGAGGGGAAAAAGAGATTTTTGGGATGGATTAAAAAATCAGCTGTAGAGGCTCATGTGGATTTATTTGATGCTTGTTTCCAGTTGGAGGAAATCAGGAACATCGGGTCTCTGCCCTGTCTGGAGAAACTCAACTTATCCAGTAACCCCATGTGCATCATCCCAGACTACAGAACCAAAGTCTTGGCCCAGTTTGGTGACCGTGCAGCAGAGGTACACCACCACCACCCCTCCAGTAGTAATATAATCTCGTGACTGTTTTTTCAAGTACAAATTAAGCTACCTGTAAGAGATAGTTAACTGTGTTTTCTCTTATAATGTTCAAATTACACCACACTGCTGCTTCTTCAGAGTTGCACCTTTATGATTATTGTACCAGTTATTCTGCTGAAATTAGAAATAGAACAAAGAAGTTTAATTTTAATGTTTTTTTCTTTTATCAGGTTTGTCTGGACTGTAAAGTGACGACTGAGAAAGAGCTGGACACAGTGGAAGTGTTGAAAGCCATTCAAAAAGCCAAAGAAGTCAAAGATCGGATGAGTGGTAGCGACAAGAAGGTAAATGCAGTCTGTCACAACCACTGATTCATATGGCTGATTTATCATGCCAATTAAATGTACATCGGTCTGCATATTCAAGTTTTTAAGATAGTTTAGAAATGTACTGATTTAAATAGGTGATTTACAGCCTGTTTTAGAACAAAAGCTAAAACTAAAGCCATGTTATTTCTTGGATGTTACATAAGATCTTTCCTCAATGAATGTTTGCATTGATGTGACTGAAGAATTTAAATAAAGACAATATCTTTAACTCATACTGCATCTTTGTTAGAGTAATTAACCTTCAGGCTTGCAGTAGTGGTTTTAATCCTAACCTGATTGAGCACCAATCATAGTTGATCACTAACAAATCTCTTAGCGTCCCCATTAAGTCAAATTTGATGTGCAGATGTTCTAATATAAATCTCTACAGTAAATGGTATAAATGTGCAGCAACCAGGATTCTGATTTAATGGGAACTTTAAGCTTGAAAATTGATCTGATGTTGTTTTTGCCTCCATTTACCAAGTCAGTGCATTGAGTTGTGTTATTGGTAAATAAGGAGCTATAACTGGTAAAGAAAACACAAGCCTTAACATTTAACGCCTTATGTATCATATTTCATACATACAGCCCAGAGCATCACATGATAAACACTTAGCTCAAAACCTTGTTTTACAATCTGATACTCGTCTTCTGCCTCCCGGTGGACGCTTTTTGCATAACAATAATTCTGGCGCATCTAAAAAATAAACTATACATATATGTTAATTAATTTTGTTTATTTGTTTACATTTGCCTTCAGATTAACAAAAGTAGAATTTTCTAAATCAGATCATATTCAAAGAGTTCACACCGAATTTTGAGAAAATTGTAGGTTTTAATGTTGGCTTGCACTCAAAGATTAAAATGTTGGGATGTTGTAGCTGCATGGCTTTAATCCTTTTTTAAAAAGCTGATGGCTGTGTGATGAAAGTGGAGTCAGCCATTAGGGAAAAATAAGCCTTAGAGACGGTGTCCACCGTATTGGAGCTCTGCATCTAGCCAGTTGTGTTTTCTAGCCCCAGCTGATATCAGCACACCAGCTGGTTTTGATTTTCTTTGGCATTACCTGAATCCATGGTAACCAGGGGAGGGTATAGAACTGTGTCTTAGGATAGTGTATGTACCTGGGATGCTTGCTTATATTTCCTGGCCTGAACAAATGCAGAAACGGCCAATGTTGGTGTTTCCAGTCACACTTTATTTATATCTTCTGAATATATATCATATAATACAGCTCCCATCACTGTGGAACAGAAGCAATATTGCAGTTCTAACTCTCAGTGAGGAAACCAATATTTACTACCGAGCTGTAAACTCACTCTTTGTTACACTGTTTAATTATTCTCACACAGGAGATCCACAGCAGTTGGCATCACTGATTTGCATCACTGCCTCTTTTTGGTTTTACTCTTCCACTAAGATTCACAATGCTGGGAATGTTCAGTGTAAATAAAGGATTGCAAACTTTGTGGCTGTGCTTCGGCTCGTCATAATCCAGAAAAGTTTCTCCTGAACCTTCTAGTGGTCAGAACCATTGTGTATGCTTTGACTGATAAATTAAGGTCCACAATGTGGATTTTTGTGGGCCTCCTTGTCTCGGAATACCTTTCAGAAATGGATGAAAGCCTGTTAGAATTAATATTGAGGGAGTTTTGTAGTTTGCTTGAGGTAACAGACTGAAACTAGCGAAAGCTACTGCTCCACAGTGCGTAAAACAAAGGAGGCATCTTCACATAGACTCCCCCAAAACAACCTTTTTTAATTATTCAAGACACTAAAAATACTAAAAATGTATTTGTTTTGCAGCTTTTTCTTTTACCCACAGATTTAGTTTTGAGATGAGGTCATGTCTTATTAACAAGGCAGGGTGTCCGGATGTAAGAGCTTTATACTCACAAAATTATCCAAACATTATTTGCACAGTATAGAAAAAAAATGTATCCTCATAATAATAGTTTTCCCTCAGCCTTCACCACAGCAGTTAATTGAAATATTTAAGCTTCAATTTGGTCACTTTTTAGGACAAAAGGTTTAATAACAGTTAACAGAAGTGCCTTTGTGAACATATGCTCAGTTTAATCAACGTCTTTCTGCTGGAGGAACACAATACAGATAAAAAATAAGTAAATCAAGCAGCCATGTGTTATTTACAGATTCAAACAGACTGACTTTAGACTGTAAGCAAACAACTTTAATCTCTAAACTTCTAACGTTGATCTGAGCAGGTGTGTCAGTAAAAAAGTTGAATATTTTTATTGTGATCAGGTCGGCTGCTGGTTGTAGGTTTACATGTAATGATGAGACGTCTCTGAAGGCTTCCTCCTCTCTGTCCTCTCGTCAGATCAGTGAGGAGACCAGGCTGTCTGTTGCTGCACCTCCTCCCCTCTCCTCATCCCCATCACCTCCTCCTCCCTCCTCCTCTGCTGTCGCTCTTCCCGCTGTCACCTCCTCTTCCTTTTCCTCCTCTTCCTGTCTGGCCCAGCAGGCTGCCTGCCCCAGCCAAGGTAATCATGTATGTATCAGGCTGTGCAGTGTTGTGGGAGGGGTTCAGTGGTTTTTATTTCTGCTGTCATGCAGCGGCCCGGCCTTCATCAGCGCTTTGTTCTGGTGTGAATCAGTTGGAGATGAATTTATTAAATATTAAAACAACTGGAAGATAAGCGCTATGACTTTCTTAATTATCTCTCATCTATTTTGTTAAAAGAAAAAAACACTTCTAAAAATGTTGATCTGATTGTTTGCTGAGGTGATGTCTTTAGATGGTTTGTTTTCATACAACAGCAGAAAACTTAAAATCATCAAAACGAAGAAGCCGCCTGCTTCATAATTCTGTACAGCTGTAGAGGTTCCTGCTTTGCTGTTAGTGTTCTGATTAAAAACCCAATTACTAAATCTGTGCAGTATGTAATCTTACAAACTTTACTAGTAAAAGATTTGTGGCACTTTAGTTTTCACTAACCCCCTTTGATGATCTCGCCTTCAGCCCTGCAAAAGCAAGTTTGACTAAATCTTAGCTAGGAAGACTTCTCTGTGGCTTCTGACCATTTAAACAGGATTCTGCACAGAAATACTTAAATATAAAGATGTCATGTAAAACATAAAAACTTAGAATAAGTAAATTTTATGTCCATGTTTTTCACCACCTCTGATTTCCTGTTTCAGAATTGACGAGCAGAGAAGAAGCAGCAGTCCCTCCCAGTGTTCTTCCTCCTGAGGAATCTCCTCCCCCCCCTGCAAACTTTAACACCAACACACACCATCTGTCTGCTGATCCATCTCAGGTCAGACAACGATTTACAACACCATGTAGAGCTGGGCGACAGCAAACACACATGTTATATTAATCGATCTCGATTTTGAGCATGATAAAAGTTTGCTGATGTGGTCTCTTTCTAGTGGCTGCAAGCGGCATCTCGTTGCTTCGTTTAGAACGTTTTTCATATCATAGATGATGTTTTTCTGTTTGACAACTCAGTGCTTAAGCCGGTGCATCACATCGTCCCACATTTTTCATGCTTCCTGCTCAGTGGCTGGGGGATGCATTATCAGTGATGAAACAAATTAAGGTCAACAGGAAGTTGCCTATGGTATTAATTTGTGTTGGTTAATAAAGTATTAACTTCTTCTGCAATTTGGGAAGATGATGCAAGTTCACCCCAAGTTGCAAGTTCATGCAATGACTGAATAATGAACTCTTTTTTTATATTATTATTTCCAGTAGAACATAGACAATATATCGGATGCTGATACTGAGATTTTTACATTTCATGGAAAATATTTCAGTTTTAATTTTAAGGCAGCAACACATCTTGAAAAAGTTGGAATCAGGGCAGCCAAAGGCTGGAAAAAAATGACTGGAGGAGCATTTAACAACTAATTAGGTTAATTTGCAAACAGATCAGTAACACGATTGGGTATATTTTCAGCTTTTTCAGAGAGGCAGAGGATGTAAAGATAGAGGTTCACCAGTCTGAGCCAAACTGGGTCTAAAAACTGTAGGAAAATGTTTCTCAACGTAAAATTGTTGAAACTTTGAAGATCCCACCATCTGCAGTTTATAATATATTAAAAGATTCAGAAAGTCAGGTGCAAAGATTTAACAAAGATCTAAACTTTTTCCATCTTCTTGTTGCGGCTCCAACGTTTTAGTGAAGTGTTTCTGCCTTCAAAGTAAAAATGAACTGATATTTTCCATGAAGCTGTATAATGCTTGTTTCAACACCTAATGTGTTTTTGTTTTATTGTGAATAAAATGTGGTTTAATGAGATTTCCAAATGATTGCGTTCTGTTTTTATTCATATTTTACAGTGATCCAACTTTTTATGGAATTGGGGTTTTAGTTCTAGCTGAGCAGCATCTCTGTGCACATATCTTTATTCTTGTGGTGTGCTTAGCATGCAAACAAACAATAAATGGTAGAAATGAGTTTAAATATAAGACATTGTGTGGTACACAGATTCATCTACTGTTTTAATGTTTATTTATCTGCAGGTACAACAACTTCCTGTCAGCACGTCTGAACAAGCACATTGTCGAGCCTCCACAGGTGTCACGGCTTCTACTACCACCTCTATCTGGTCAGTCCTGAAGGACAAATCTCTTCAATATTTAAGATGATTTTAAACTAGAACACCGCGTTAGTTTTGGAATGGTAACTTCTTCCATACTGTCTGGTAAGAAGTTGTTTGTCTTGCCAGCACACAAGCTGACGGTACTGTAAGGTGGTTCTGGTTAAAACTGGAAATGACTTCAGCTTTGACGATCGTTTGTGCTTCTGCTTTAGCTTCATTCTGCAGGTGTTACAGATGCCGTATTTTTGCTTTGGTGCATCGGCTCTGTTCGTTGGATAGCATTAGAAATGCAGTAGGTGTAGTTCACATAAAAATGTGCTGATTTTAATAATTTCTGGTAAGGAAATATACTTTTTCACTGAGGATTTTTCTTGTTCTCTCATTTATATGGTCAGTTTATTTATGCTTTCTTGCTCTATAGCAAGGTAGAAGGTTGTTTGTGTGATTTTTGTTTAAAAACAAATCCATTTCCCTCTCTCTTCTAGTTGTGTCTGCTCCTCTTCCTCCTTCAAACAGCTGGAAGTTTGCTGCTCATCCTGTAACGCTAGCTGGTGTCCCTTACTTCCTGCTCACCTGTTCTCCCTAACCTCCAACAAAGATTTCATTACCCAGCTCTCCCAGCGCCTCAGCTCTGCTGTGAAGGAGCAGGAGATGATGAAGGAAGAGGTGGAGGGGGAGAAAGAGGAGGAAAGGAGGTCTGAATCCAGAGAGGTTCGGCCTCATGTGGAGTGCACCGAAGTGGGCGGTATCAGGTAATCCAGCCACTGTTCCTTGTTTGCTGGTTTTTCAAAGTTTATATTCTTTTTGAGTAAAAACAAGACTGATTTTCTGATTTATGTTCATGACTCCAGTCCAGGCTCCAGGGATGGCTACTTTGAGATGGGTTTGGATGATTCGGTGGAGGAAGGCTTCTTACCTTCATCGCTTCCTGCTCCTGTTGCAGAAGATCCAGGCGGCCATCTGAAGGAGCTGCATGAAAAAGAGGAGGCGGTGGTTCAGGTCAGCAGAGTCCTGTGGTGCTGCTACGTTCAGGTAGACGAAGAGGTGAAGCAGAGCGAGGCCTGTCTGGTGCTGACGGATCGACTGTTGGGTCTGCTCCACTTTTCACATGACTCATTTTGGACCAATCAGGACAAAGGTGTGTACATTTACTCCATTTTTTTTTTAAATAATGAAGAGAATAAAAATTCCCCATTTTAAAAACCAGGATAACATGTTTTGTTAGAGAATATTATTTTTGTTTTTAATTAGAGAATGACTAAATATGATGCAGTGGATCATATCAAACCTAAACTGTTAATACTTAAGGCTGATTTATACTTGTACGGCGTCTGCATGCGGTCGGTTACGGCGTAGCTAATGCTGGTGAGTTTGCTCTCACAGTGTAGGGAGTGCACGTCGCTTTGGTGTCGTGTTGCAGTTTCTCCTCCTAATCTGAAGGTGGCAGCAGGGATGGTATCGGCCAGTAAACTCACCAGGCTGGAGTTTGTTTGATGGTTCACTTCAGTTCCGCTACGTATTTTCTGTTTTAGAACAATGATGGCGTCCAGTATGGTTCATTGTCTTTATTAGGTTGGGGAAGAAAACGAAGAAATAATTTGATCAGCCTCTCATCAACTTGATCCATTGGGTGTCGTTACACCCAGTGGATTACTACACAAATTACTATACAGTTACTACACAAATTCAGCGAGAAAATCCAGAAATCCAGAAACTTGTAACCCTAGATTGACCTATCATAAGGAAGAACATCTGCGTAACGGTCTGTGTAGCAGGGGTGCACGTCGGGTCAGGAAGAGGTGGGCGTCGAGCCTCTGTGGAGCTATGCGGCGCTTACAGCGGTGATGCAGACGCCGCGCGAGTATAAATCTACCTTTAGAGGTCTGTGATCATGCTGGCGTGAAAGGACTACTTTTGATTTTTAATGCACCGTCACAAAAAATGAGGTCACCCAAGTTGCTGCTGCCAACTTCACTTCACTATGGATTGTAAACCTTCTACCAGTTCTTGTTTGACATTGATAGACTACGTAAAAGTGGAACTATAACTGTTTAAATTTGTTTGCAAAAAAAGTGGTTTGGATTTGATGATTTCTGGGAATTTTTGAGCCTAATATGTTAATAAAATATGTTAACGTGGAAAAATAATCAGATAATTTTAGGTGAAGTGTTGAAATGTGAGCAAGAAATGAAATTTGTCTTGTAAAAGTCTAAAAGCTGTGATTTCAGCGTCTTAAATGTGAGAGTGTGACAGTTATTCCTGTTTTAATATAATTGTAAACCGTATGCTTTTGGTTTTAGACTCAAGGAAGGTAAAGATTAAAAATATGTTCAGAAAATCACTAAAAACTCCTCATATTTTTAGATAAAGCGAACAATAATTACATTTAGATTTAATAAATGAGTCAACTTCTGGTGGAATAATCAATCTTTTTGCAGTGGAATCTCAATAGCGGCTTATTCTCCCGTTCCCAGACCAGGATCAGGTTCCTTCTGTGGAGCAGGTGCTGTCAGGCCTGCATGTAGACCTTCTGCTTCCATACTCCAAAGTCCTGCTCTCCTCCCGGCCCCAGTTGCCCGACGCCTCTTTCTCTGTTGGCCTTCGAGCTGGTTCGACCCGCTGGTACATCTTCTCTGAGGCTGAGGAGCTCCGACAGACCAGAACTGAACTGATGGAGCTACTCCAGGTCAGCTCTTTGCTTTGACCCGTTTAGTGTTTTTTCTGAGTTTAATGCTCCCTTTTCAGAAAATGGTGCAGAAACTATCATTCAGTTACCTGTAAAACAAAAGCTTTACTTGTTTCTTCCAGGTCTTTAACAATCAAAGCGACCCAGGGCCCCTCAATGCTCCTCAGCTGCTTCCTCTATCACTTATCAACTCCTGGGAGCTGGAGGAGAGTCAAGGAGCCCAGGGAGGCTATCCTGCCTATCTCCTCCCATCTTCTTCTTCCTCCTCTGCCTCCAACACTCAACCTCTGCTTTCAGACATTGTGTTAGAGGAGCGCAGCCTCCCCTCTCTCCTCTTCCTCACCCACAAAAACCTCTGGGTGCTGAAGATGGACTTTAAGGAGTTAGCATTTACGAAGAAGACCAGTGCTGACATTCATCAATCATCCTCCTCTTCTTCTTCGTCGTGGTGCAAGCTAGTTCGTGTGCCCCTTGGTTCTGTGGTGCTTCACCCCAGAGAGAGAGACGCTCAAGTCGGACACAGCACCAGTAACAGTTCCTGCCCCGACCCACACCACCACCCCAGGTCTCACTTGGTCTTTACCACTGAGAAATTATTCTTCAAATATACGACCCTGATTCCAGAAAGTTAGGACACTGTGTAAAATGTAAAGAAAAACAGAATTAATTGGTTTGCTAATTTCATAAACCCATATTTTATTCCAGGTTAAACATAAACATCATATCAGATGTTGAAACTGAGACATTTTACCATTTCACAGAAAATATTAGCTCATTTTGAATTTCATGGGCCCTGCGATGGACCAGCCACCAGTCCAGGTTGTACCGCTCGCCTTGCTGTGATAGGCTGCTGCCCCCATGCGACGCTGCATCGAAATAAGTGGGTATAAGCAATGGATAGATGGATACAACATTTTTCTGAAATTGTTCCGTAGTTTTTCAGAAGTAGATTGTTTACATCTGAGACGCTCTGCCTCTGAAATGCTCCTTTTATAGCCAGTCATGTTATTAATCTGTCGCAAAGGACCCTAATTAGTCATCAAATGCTCCTCCAGTTATTACTTTTTCAGCCTTTTTTTTGGCTCCTGTTCTAACTTCTTCGTGATGTGTTGCTCCTTCAATTCAAACTGAGCTATTTTCCATAGAATGTAAAAATGTCTGTTTCAACATCTGATATGTTGTTTGTGTTCGATTGGGAATAAAATATGGGTTCATGAGGTTCGCAAATGATTGTTTTCTGTTTTTATTTACATTTTATACAGCGTCCCAGCTTTTCTAAACAACTGCATTATTTAATCATCATGTGTCCAGGAGTCGTCATTCTGTGGAGATGCTCATTAGTGGTCAGAAGCTGCTGCTGGTCTTCTCGCTGGCCCAGAACAGGAGCTCCTTCCTGGCTGAGCTAAGCCAGAGAAGAGCCTCTCTTGAAGGCCTGAAGATGGTGGCCCTGCCCTGTTCCTGCAGGCCGTGTTCTCACCAAGGACACCCAGGTAAGGACCAGATACCCGTTAACATGCTCAAACCTGGCTTGATTTCACCCAAATAAAGTAAATTTGTCTTCTCTAGTTGGTTGATATGAGTGTTTGTTGTGCTCTCAGGTCCTCACAGATGCAGAGACCCCTGCTGTTGCACTAGTGACAAGACGCTGCCCTGCTCCAGCAGGTAAGACTTTTCAAAGTGTTTTTCATCAGCTCCACCATAAGCTCATACATGTTTGAATAGTTTGTCTTTACGTTCATGCTTACAGAGCTCTCATTTCCCCTTTGATGATCAAGTATTTTAAATTTAATTTATTTAATGTTTGTCATCGAGCTGAGTGAACTCTGATGGTTCTGTCCTGAGCTCATCGTCCCTTTTTATTCCTACACAAAGAATTAAAAACATATTTAAGCTGTTATTATTATTTTTATTATTATTGTTGTTGTTGTTTTGTTTTTTTGATTTTATGTTTTATATATTAAAGAAGGTTTAATTCTTCCTCTATAGTGATATTACTATAATAGTAATTAAATGTTTATAATAAAAAATCTTACTCAGCATGTTGGCTGAGTTTTTGTTTTAAATAATGGGACAGTGTAATATGTCATGTATTTTTGTTCATTCCAGGACCTGGTTAAGGCATAATTATTTTTTTATGACGTCTGAAAATGTAAAACATTAAAAATGAAGAGGGTTTAGTTTAAATTATTCTAGTCATTAATGTACATAGCTGTTGTAAATGTAAATAAAATTAAGAGTTTTATTGATTCCAGGGGAAACTAACAGTATAATATAATGTTATGGTATAATATACATTGTGATATTGCAGATACATTGTTATAACAGAAGAATAGTGTGTGTTTGGAGAAACTTTAACTGGAGTAATGAACCTGCATTACTATGATCATGATGAGTCTGTATGATATTTTGTTATTATTTTATCACTTAACATCAGCTCTGAATCATAAACATTGATCAGTACACACACTGATCATTTCCTGATGCTGAAATATAAACACATCTCCTTCTCTCTTCTTTTAATCTCAGTGATTGACATCAGGAGAGCACATCACAATGTATTTAACATGTGAGTCTGTAGCCAGCAGCTGTCAAAGAATTCTTTACTTTTAGAGATGCTGATCTTTTTATCTTTAAATTATTCAGCTGGGCCATCTCCCATCTCCAAGCGGATGATAACCAGCCATCCCCCCACCTCATCCCCGGTCTCTCCCCGGGACTGAAGCTCCTGGCTGGACTCGGAGGACAGCAGCTGCTGGCCTTTTTCCATAGATATATAGCTCAGGTAAGACACACGGACCAGCAGGTAAACATAGGGTTGAGTTGCCTGACTGATTTTTATAGTTGGTTGACCTGAAGGTTTACATATTAAAAAGTTAATTTCAGCCAAGTATCACAGTACTGACACTGTTGACTTTAAAAGTTAGAGGCTGATAAAGGAACAGTGATATGCTTTATTTTACCTTTTGGAAAAAACACTTTCCTCCACACACTTATAGAAAAGAGCTTTGCAGCTGTTTTTCTTCCGTCTACATATCCGCTGCTGTTTCTCATCTCTAAAACCAGTCTGAGGCGGAGGAGGTGCGGCAGGTCTTGTGGCTGTCTGTCGTTCTTTACAAATCTCCGGAGGCTGAACTCACCTGCTGCCTGCTGCTCTCCACTGACTCCATCTACTTCCTGTTGGAGGACTCCACCACCACGTTGGGTCTCCACTCGGGTAGGATGCACGGAAAAGTTGTTTCAGTCAGAATTATAAATGTCACAATTACAGATTTTCTTGCTACGATTATTGATAGAAAAAAACAGTATTGCAAATTTTAAAAGATTTCTTGTGTTAATTGTATAAATTAAGATGAACACTCTTTATAGGTCTTTATCTATTTTTTTATACAAGTTCTTCACACGTATACATATTTTCTACCATTTAAAAGGTAAATATTAAATTGTTTGACCAGAAATGCCATGAAGGTAAATACATGTTGGACTTGTTTTATTACCTGCTTTAACGTGAATAAAGGTTGGTAAAAGTCATGAGACACAAACAATGGCCTTGCTAAAAATGGAGTGATGTTTTCAGGCATTTGAATTTATTTCTTCAAGTATGAGCCACGTTTGTTTATTACATCCTCATTAGCTTCTCACGAAAAACCGAGATACAAATGAATTACAACATTATCATTAAATAAAATACAGAAACATACCTGTATATGCTCACAACAGCTTGCATACAACACACACAAGGACACCTGCTCCGAGTACAAAAATAACGTCAGTAACATTGCAGCTATCACAGTGGCTTTATAACACTACATTCCCTCTTTTTTAAATAAGGAATTGCGACATTTTCTGAATAATAATGATACAAAAAAAACGGAACAACAGCTCACCTCTAAGCATTTTATTCTCCCGGAGTAAACAAAGATAACTTCAGTTGTTTCTTAAAGGTAACGTATCATGCTTTTAAATCATTCCTTTTCACAAATAAATCATTAATTTATGGTTTATATAAAGTA
>JBAFTA010000004.1:9148179-9161095 GCA_036919975.1 Melanotaenia parkinsoni
GTGGCATAAAAAATATCATCTGATTCAGGTGACTTTGTAACAGTATTTGAAGTGGAGATAATTTTCTCCAAACAAAATCCATTTTACTTAAAGGTCCAATGTGTGAGCTTTTGTGACATTGAGTTTGTTGACGAGACGAAAATGTTCAAGGGCTGATTGTCCGATATTAAAAATGTACGACGTTTCTGCCTAGTGTGAGCGCAGTCTGTCAGTCAGCAATGCAGCTGCACCTTGACCACGCCCACCACCAGACGTGCAGCATGCACAAAGACAAGCAGTTTATTCATTCATACATGAATCATGGCGACAGCGTCGACAAAGGGGTTTGGTGGTCGGAAGCAACAAAACGATACATGGACATATTTTAACTCTAATCCATCATAATTTCACTGGCAGACCAGGTCAAGTTGAGCATGTGTTCCTCATCCATGGCTCATACTTTGGGCATGTGTGTGTTCAGGGTGGAGTATTGCACTTCAGAAAATTCTCAGAAATAAAGCCACAGTTACCAAAGTAAGGATGTTGTTGCCTTTTGCTTTTTTTGGAGAAATTGATTCCACAGTTAGCATTTTATCTGTGCAATGCATCACCCTAAGTAGATCAGAAAGTATTTGCTGCTGGTTGGGAAATCTTTTAAGTCTAAAACCATTCCCTTTAATTTCGTTATTATTGAATAAACTAACCAAACAACAAGCTCAAAATGTGTTGCTATATGATGATCAGCTATTTTCTTGTGTGACATTTTTCTATGATGAAGTAGGGCATCAATTCATGAACAAGATGGGAAAGTCTCGGCTAAAGCTTTCAGTCTGGTAAAGGATCTGGTTATTATGCAAAAGCATTAAGGTTAACTTGTTTTATGATATGCAATTCTTTTTATAACAGTCAACCTTGATTCCACATTTTAATACATATTATTAACCTAAATTAATTTGTTAAAAGGCTAATACTTTTTTTTATTTGACTAAAACCAGACTAAAACCTTTTTATGTTTTTGTCGACTAAAACTGGACTAAAACTATCAAACTTAGAAATGACTAAAATGTGACTAAAACTAATAAGCATTTTCATCCTGAAGACTAAAACTAAGACTAAAACTGAGATGCCTGCCAAAAACAATGCTGGTGTGGGAATAAAATGGTAGAGAAAAACACTTCAACTACAGTACTTTATCAGGTCCACCTTGCTAGTACTGGGTTGGACCCCCTTTTACTTCAGAACTTTCTTATTTCTTGTGGTATAGATTAAACAAGGTGTTGAAACATTCCTTAGAGATTTTGCACTGGTGGTTATTTTAGTTCTTGTTGCCTTTCGATCATCTCCAACCAGTCTGCCCATTCTCCTCTGACCTTTGACATCAACAAGACATTCTGGTCCAGACAACTGCAGCTCACTGGATATTTTCTCCTCTTCAGACCGTCTCTGTAAACCGTGGAGATGGTTTTGTGTGAAAATCCAGTAGATCAGCAGTTTCCGAATACTCAGACCAACAACCATGCCATGTTCAAAGTCTCTTAAATCTCCTTTCTTCCTCATTTTGATGCTCAGTTTGAACTTCAGCAAGTCGTCTTCACCATGTCTGTATTACTAAATGCACTGAGTTGCTGTCCTGTGATTGGCTGGTTAGATATTTGTGTTAACAAGCAGTTGAACAGGCAGACCTGATGAAGTGGACTGTGTGTGTGTGTAACTGCTGATGATGAAAGTTTGCTATTTATAACAAAGCAAAAACAAAGAGGAAGGGAGGCGTTGGGAGGCAACTTTCCACCTTTGAGATGCAGCAAATGTAGCAGGACTTGAACTTGACTTTGAGCTGAGATAAAGATGAATTAGCTAGATAATTCAGCCTGGGGACTGAGATGTAGAAATACAGCTTTGTATAGCTCCCAGAATTTCTGGTAATGACATTTCTGCCAGTGGAAATTAGCTGGAACATAATATGAACTTCATCAGACATAAACATCTGTGTTAACACAATTATTATTATTTTTTTCTCATTAGTAACCAGTATAACCTCTTAGCTGTCCTACTTCTCCTTCTCATCTTTCTCCCTGTCTCCCCCTGCAGAGAACATTATCAGCTCCGGGAGGCTCGGAGGATCCGAGACCTGGACCGGGTCCTGCTGGGCTACCAGACCTACCCTCAGGCCCTGACTCTGGTGTTTGATGACCTTCCAGGGCCTGACCTGCTCTGCCACCTCACCTTGGACCACTTCGCCATCAGCGGCGAGGAGGCCCTGCCTAGAGGTGGTGCAGCCAGCAGGGGCGCAGAGGGCGAGGTGCAGTGGTGCATCTTCGTCCCAGGAGCCGACAGCAGAGAGAGGCTGATCTCGCTCCTCGCTCGGCAGTGGGAGGCGCTGTGCAGCCGGGAGCTTCCTGTTGAACTGACCGGCTGATTGGGTGGCAGGGACGACGAATGGACGAGTGAGCAACTGCTCTGTAAATGTTGAGAGCTGTCATGTGACTAGTTTAAAGGCCTCAATATGTTTTAAACTTCAATGTCTGAGACAGAAGCATAAAGTCTGGCTGTTTACACGCTTCTCTCTCGTAGCTTTAAGTTTACACCTGGATATGCTCAGCAAGTAAATGGAAAAATTTGTCTGCACAGAAAATGCACATCAAGGTCATCAGGGAAGAGAAGACAAGTGAAGTTATCCGTATCGGTCTGCAGGAATTCTTTTTAACTGATGTTCTTTATCAGGGAATACTGTCCATGTTTATTTCACAGAAGCAGAAAAAGCTGATCACGTCTGAGCAAACAGGAATAACAGTGCATGCTTTTACAACCCCCTCCTAGAAAAATCCGGAGTTGTGACCACGTATCTGACCCCCATCCAAGCACATTAATGCTGCTCCTGTATGAGATTTGGTTTGAAGCATCTTGAGGTCTTTTGTCACACAGAATTGGAAGGCTTGTCTATAAATTGTGGTATCTGCTGCAGGGAAACACTGAGGCTTCAGGACTCTGAATGACGGACAGCAGAAGAGCCACAACTTTCTGGTCTTTCCCATTTTCTACAGGCTGGTTTTACACAGCAGGGGGTGCTTCCCAGGAGTTCAACTAATAAATCGACTTCAGTCTCAAGGAACAGATACACATTCCTGGTGAATTATCTTCTCTTTTTCCTCAAAGTGGGATCAGTTTTTCTTTGTCTATCCAGATGAGATTAGCCTAGCTTAGCATAAATACTGGATGCAGGGGAGACTGCTAGCTTTGTTTATCATGAGATAAAAACATGGATTTTCTAACAACTCCAAAGCTATTTTATTTAGTTGTAACCTTGTTTCCAAACCAAAAGTTATTTTTATGTGTTTTCTTTTTTTTTTGTATTTATTCGTGTTGAGTCAAACTTTGAGGAGGTGAGAGGATTCCTCAAAACGGACAGTTAACGTTGGAAGTAGCACACAAATGCACAATCTGCTCTGAACATTTTATTTCATGCACATTATGGTCGATGAAGCACTATTAATGTACAATGTCTTGAAGCCTTTTATTAATATTAAATAACTATTGTTGTGGCTTTGGGACACATGGTTGTTTTACATCCTGAAGCTGATTTTGTACTGAACATGAGGACCCAAATGAACGTTGAAATATTACATATAGTATTATCATTGAATGTTATCTTTTTTTAAAATATTTTCATTGTTTTATGTTTTTGTAAATCACTATTAATATCGACAAACGGGAAGCCAGACACTTTTGGCAATCTTCTCCCTTCACCAGTGTTGTTTTTCTTGTCTTTTTAAAGGGGGATGCCATTGAACTAAAGAGAAAATTAAACCTCAATCATTTCTACATCTTTTCATGACGGTTTTTTGGTTCTTTCAGGATCAGCAGGATTTAACCACAGTTGGCACATTTTTCTGCTGATGCAGCTCTTAAGTCAGAAAATGTTTACCAATGTTTCTTTGGAAATGTATGAAAAACTAGTTGTTACTGGAAATATTGATGATTATTGGTAGATACAGTAGACTGGAATGAGAGAAAAAAAAGTAGCTAAATTGTGAAAACTATTACTCAAGATCACTTTTAAAGATTACAACAAAGTCTGGGAAGCAAAATATGAAGAGCTGAAAGACACCTGGAGACCTTTAAACAGTACAGTTGATGACTTTTAGACCACACGTTGTAAATAAATGATGGATGGAGCTGGTTTGGTCGTCATTTTTTGGAGCCAGAAGTGACCACGTCCTGACAAAAGCTCACTGGACAAATGTTTGTGTCTTTTACGTCAAATATCTGTGAAACAATGACTCTTGGTACAAACTCAATTCCCAAAAAGTTGGGACGCTTTGTGAAATGTAAATAAAGACCGAATGCAATTATTTAAAAATCTCATTATTCCCAATAATTTTACCATTTCTTGGAAAATATTAACTCATTTTGAATCTGATGGCAGCAACACATCTCACACCAAAAACTTTGGAACAGGGTGATGTTTATTGTTGTGTAGCTGTGATGGCTTAAGCCCCACAATGGTAATGTTCACATATTTTCATTATACATTAATTTTGGTTTTATGATGCTCCAAATGTTTTCTACAGGTGAAAGGTCTGGACTGCAGGCAGACCAGTTCAGCAGCCGGACTCTCCTGTGTAGCCATGCTGTTGAGATGGATATGCAGTATGTGTTATGCAGTATGCAGATGTGGAATCTGCCTACGCCATAGACACTAATGCAACCCCATACCATCAGAGTCAGGTTTTTGAACTGTCCACTGTCCACAAGTTAGATGGTCCCTCCTCTCGAGTCTGCAGGACATGGCATCCGTGGTTTCCAAAAAAAATGTAACATTTTGATGCATCTGGCCACGGAACAGCTTTCCACTTGACCTCTGACCATGTTAAATAAGCAGAGAATGGTTCAGAGAATTCAGCTAAGCATTTCTGTATTGCTTACGAGGTGCATGATTTAACCTACATTTGTGGATTTCAGGGTGAACAGTGTTCACAGACAGATTTCTGGAAGTATTCCTGAGCCCATGTCGTGATTTCCAGTAGAGAAAAATGTCTGTTTTTAATGCAGGGCTACCTGAGGGTCCCAAGACCTTCCCAAGGCCTCTCCAGTCTTCACCTTCAGCCTTGCACAGAGATTCCTTGTGATTGGTGGGATTTCCAAGTCTTACCAGTTTTAGGTGAGGAGCACTTATCAGATACAGTTCTGTCCATCTCTACATCTGAGAGACTCTGCCTCTCTGAAATGCTCCTTTAATACCCAGTCATGTTACTGACCTGTTACCATTTAACCCAACTGATGCTTCTCCACCTGGTTTTGATTTGTACAAATTTTTTTCCAGCCTTTTGTTACTCCTGCTCCAACCTTTTAAAGATGTATTGCTCCCTTCAGATTCAAAATGAGCTAATACTTTCCATGAAATGGCAAAATTTCTGTTTCTCATGTTGTTCATGTTGTATTGGAATAAAAATATGGGGTTATGAGATTTACAAATCATTACATTTAGTTTTTATTTACATTTTATACAGCGCCCTAACTCTTTTGGGTTAGGTTGTAAGAGAAGCTGGCAGTCTGTTGTCTGTTGGAGCCGGAGATGTTTTGGAGGCAGCCCTTTGTGATCATTAGTTTTCTCCATCAACGGAAACCTGAAACAAATGGACTGTTTAGGGAAATAAGAAAAAAAAATGTCCAAAAAACATCCCGATTACATGACTAAATGGAGCAAGCATCTATTTTTAATTATATAAAAACTCAATAAATACAAAAAAAAATCAGGAACAGAAACAACAATAAATAAAGGACAATTAAATATTATTGATAATAAAAAATTTATGAAAATAATATAAAAACAAATTTGTCACCAGGCATCAAGGGGTTAATGTTTTATATTTGATGATTCATGTTTGCACCTATTGCATCACTTTATTGTTAAAACTTTTATCAAAACCCTGTTGTATGTAATCTGATGCCCAAATAATAATAAACAGTACTTGTATGTACATTTAATAACTTCTTATTATTATTACATTTACCTAAAGGACTAATTAAGGCTTAAGATTAAAAATAAAAAAATCCTGCTCATCATTTCTTGGCTCAGGTATTTAACTTTGAATGAGTATTTCACTGGTACCATTTAAAAAACTGTCAGAAATCATAAAGCTGTGGTTTCCACTAAATATAAATTACACCTGCTTCTATTGTGACAAAAAAAAAAAAAGTTTATTTGAAGCAACGAAAGAAATCAGTTTTTCTTGGTCTTGCTTATTTTGCATTTCATGCGTAATCCACATTTGTTTAAGTTGCTCCTAATATTTATAGAAGCATGCTAAAAGCTTGCAGGTAAACACGGCGACTCTCAGTCTTGTTGGGTTTATTTACTGATTTACATTCCAATGAAATGAAAAAGTCTCGGTAATGAGACGTGTCCCTGTCAAAGTAGCGGAAATGTGCGACAAAGTCTCAAAGGCGCCATTAAAAGACAACAGCTCAGTCTTTTGGGATCAGGTGTGGTTTGACTTCAGGGCCTTTTTGGGAAACGTGCATAAAATGTAACTACTACAGCGCCAGAGGTGGAAACTAAAGATCAAATGAAGATGAAAATTTGAAGCAGTGACATGTCCTATAACCATATAAACCTTGATATTAAACTAAATTCTATTGCACTTGGATTTTCTTGTGGGGGAGCACAAAATGTAAGTCATTTTAATGACTTGTTTTGCCCACAAATTGTTCAGTGAGGTTTTGATGACTTGGTGGTTCAGAAACAAAAACCACCACACACAGTTCAACTCTTTCAACTTCCCCTATTTCCTGTCTGTCAGTGCTGCTCTTCATGATGTTCAGCTGATTTCCGCTTTTGGAACACTAACAGGCTGAGGACAGAGATACTGTACGGAGATGTGCCAGATCAGCAAAACTGTCCATGTGACCCCTGATTGGCTTTTTGTGGTTTCCAGGAGGTCTGCAGATAGATCTGGTTTCATGTGAAGGAAAAGCTGCTAAGAAAAAGCTCACGACTCAAATGTGGAAAATTTGGACCCAAACAGGATTTAGTAACAATGACTGTGATGACACAACAAATCTTTCTGAAGAACAAACAGGGTCATGCAGGTGTCCTACGCAGCACTGTAGTTACCTCTGCTGGCTTTAGTTCAGTCACTGCAGTGACTCTTCACTAAACAACATTCATGTGCATGTTGTTTATTTGGATGGGACGATTGTAAATATGCCGGATTTACCAAGATGCTAATATGCGTCTGCAGTCTAAGAAGAAACAACACATAAAAATAACATCTACAAAATAACAACAGAACCACATCATACACAATGCGATAAAAATAATAGTTACAACAAAACAATTGCAAAGGTTTTGCTAAACCTGCCCTAAAATGCTCGTATTCAAGGTTCAAGTAGGCCTACTAATAAGTGCTTATAGTGCCTATCATGAAGTGGTATTATGGTTTTAAAAAGCCATGTTTTACACTCTTTTAAAGCTGCCTTTCCCAAACTCCAGGTCCTGACCCCCCCGGGGGTCCCAAGATAATTTCAGGTGCTTGCCAGATCATTGTAAAAAATAAATAAATAAAACATAAAAATAATAATAAAAACATTTGGGCATGTAGGGACTTTGTTACAGCAGTGAACCGATTCCACCTAAATTCTCTTTATCGTCCTTAGTTTAGTTTCTTATGTTTATCAAGCCTTAACAGCTATGGGAGGTAGGAAAAAATACATGCTTGCTCCATTTAGTCATGCAATCTGAATGTTTTTTGGACATTTTTTTTTTTTTTTACAATTGGGTGTCTGGAAACACCCAATTACATAAACAAACAGATGAGGGTGGATTTATTAAAATAAAGAAAAGGTATGTGTGGCCAAGACATGAGGAAGATGAAAAAACAGAGCAAAAAAGACACCAGGGCCATTGGGGACCAAGGAATTTAATACTATAACAACAAAACCTTTTAGAGATTATAACATGTGATTGGTGTAAAAATCATAAAAGGGCAATGAACGCTGGTTGGAGGGGCCCTGTGAAATTTAAAAGGGTTAAAGGCTCAGAAAAAATCCTCAGCTGGTACAAGTGTCGTGCCACAAGAAGATAGATTTTATCCAAAGTGCTTTACATATACGTCACATTCACCCATTCACACACACATTCACACACTGATGGTGGAAGGTGCCATGCAAGGAGCAATGGTCCCTCCCAGGTACTTATAGGTCTCAGCAATTTCCACCTCCTGCCCCATGAACTTTATGGGAGTTAGAGGAGTCCTCTTCCTCGGGAAGTCTATCACCACCTCTCTGATCTTCAGATACAGGTGATTCCTGCCAGTTCACTGTACAAACCCATCTACCAGCACTCTGTACTCCTCCCTCTCCTCTACACCCAACAACAGCTGAGTCATCAGAGAATTTCTGAAGGTAGCAGGACTCAGTGTTGTACTGAAAATCAGTGGTGTATAAGGTGAAGAGGAAAGGAGACGGCACAGTCCCGTGAGGCGTTTTTAAATCACCGACCACCACGTCAAACAGGACGCTGCCCAGATGGACAAACTGTGACCTGCCTGTCGGGTTGTCAGTAATCCAGGAGACCATGGAGTCGTATCTTTGCTGCTTATTGTAGAAAACTTTACTAGAAGATCTTGTATTCACTAATACATCAAAAAAACATTGAGTAAGAAAAAATAGACTCATGTTTTTCAGTACTTTTATAAACACTGTGTGTATCTGAATAACTGGTACAAGTTAATGTTACGGATTCACCATCATTTTATTTTATAATGTCCAGAAATAATTGGAAAATGTGCTTCACTGTTGCACAAGAATAAAAGATTTAGCCAGCTCTACCAAAAGTTCCTGTTGGGATCATTCTAGGCTGTCTTTGGCCACATTTCTTTCTTTAAGGTTCACTATCAATACAGGATTTAATAATATGTTGAACAGTTTGTGACCTAGTTTTAGGAGTTTTAACTTAAGGATGTGTCTGCACACTTGTTTAAGGAATGAGATGCTCCTCATTGCCTCAGTTTGAATAAAATAAGTTGCTCCCATCTGTAATAACCATTACTCTTCAGTTGGGAGGCTTGTTAACACAAATATCTAAACAACACAATCACCCTTAAAGCAGATGGACTACAGCAGCAGAAAACCACACCGGGTGCCTCCTGTCAGCTAAGAAAAGGAAACTGAGGCTACAATTCACAGAGACTCACCAACACTGGACAATAGAAGATGAAGAAACGTTTCCTGGTCTGATGAGTCTCCATTTCAGCTCCACATTCAGATGGTTGGCTCAGAATTAGGTGGAAACAACATAAAAGCATGAATCCATCCTGCCTTATAGCAATGGTCCAGGCTGCTGCTGGTGGTGTAATGATGTGGGGGAGTTTTGTGGCACACTTTGGGCCCTTTAGTACCAACATGGCCTGGTTTAACCACCACAGCCTACCTGAGTTGTCAGCCATCTTAGCGTAGCATCTTCTGATGGCTACTTCCAGCAAGATAATGTCATGTCACAAAACTCAAATCATCTCCAGCTGCTTTCTTGAACATGACAGTGAGTCACTGGACTCCAGCGGCCTCCACAATCACCAGATCTCCATCCAACAGAGCAGCTTTGGGATGTGGTGGAACGGAAGATTCTCATCATGTGCAGCAACTGTGTGATGCTGTCATGTCAATGTGGAGCAAACATCTGAGGAATGTTTCCAACACCTTGTTGAATGAGTTGTTGACACCAACAATTTAGACAGTTCTGAAGGGAAAAGGGGGTCAAACCTGGTACTGATAGAAAGGTGGACCTGATAATGTGGTCAGTAAGTGTATATTATAACAATCTTGTTGAAAGTAGCTGGTTGTTTCAGCCTGTTTCACCTGTATGGCCCATTATTCAGTGCTTTTGAAAACCTCAGCCATCTGCTGACTATCTGGAGGATGTTGTGTTAGTCATCATAAACAGCTACTGCTGAAAGACACAGAAGGACTTGACACTGATAGTAAATCTATTCTCACTTCTCTTTATCTGTCATGACTTTTCTTGTCTGCTGGGCATTTTTCCAGCCTGGTGTGCTGATTGGAGGCATTTGTTGAGTCCACTGTAGTTTCTTGGAAACAAACTCAGATCTGAAAACTCTGACATTAACCACTTTCCTCATTCCTGATTCATATTCTTTTGTAAAATAAACAGGAGTCAGCACTGGGGTGTGATTTGTGCAGTACTGTCTCTCCTTCATATCACTCATTACTTTTTTTTTTTACCATTTATTCTTACTGTTCAGCACTTTGGTCGGTACCTTCTGTTTTTAAAGTCCTTTATATATAATGTTGGCTTAGGTTGGCATGGCTTTATCATGGCTTCTGGTCATTTTGCTGATCAAAGTCACTTATTCAGGTCCAAATGGGACACAGAGTGAGAGACAAACTAAGGCCCAAGCCTTTTTATAACATTTTCCAGGAGTCAGCTGCTACTGATGTGCCGTTGAATCTATCATATCAGATAACACTTATCAGAGTGGTCTTTACTTATTATAATTATTTTTTCTCTCTTTTTCAGGCAGACTGGCATCACAAAACACAATATCAAAGACTGGCTGGGACTGAATAAACAACAACGACTATATTATATCTAGTATGGATGAGCATGGTATACGTGCAAATAAACCATCTCAGTGGACGTTAGTGAGTCATCCCATACACTGTTTCTCAGTAAAGAAATAAATGCACAACTTTTATTCATTACCAGTTAAAGGCTTGGACACACGTCCCCATTAAATCCATGTTACCCTTAGAGATGAACAGGACAGGTATAACTATTTATTATTGAATAGATCAACATAGATAAAATACATAAAAAAATAAGAAAATTAGTATAGAAAATAAAAAGATCACTGTATCTGTCTGTAGATGCAAAATAGTGTATTTTTTTAATTCATGCGTCAGAGGGTTAAACAATATGCAGTAATACCAAAAGTGTATTTCTGTGCATATGAAAGAAAACTTAAGTCTGGAAGAAGTTGCCCTAATAAGCATTTAAAGCTGAACGAACAACATAAAGAGGCAAAGGAAAAAGATATTGGATAACAAGCTCACAAATTAAAAAAATTAAAATGGTAGCTTATTTTTGCCTGAAGCTGAGTAAGAAAAACACAATAGAAGATTGGATTTTATATCTGTTTAAGATTTTATAGTTTTAGTTTGTTTTTCTGAAGAGAAAACTGCAGCTGCAGGCCTTAAGAACCCCGTCCCTTTCCACTATAGAGGGATGGAGTTTTAGAATAAACAGTGGAGAGTGACTGTGGCTGATGATTTTGATGATGATGATGATGAGAAACACTTTATTCAGACATTCTGACAGGGTTCATAAAAACAATATTTATAAAATGGTTCTCTGCCATGCTGAACTCTTGAATAAAAATCTTTAAACTTGACTAAAACTGGATTTAAGTGGGTTAAAGTCATCCAAATGTGTAAAGACACTGGTCAGAATAAAACCTGTTGCTAAGGAGTCAGTGAGCAAGGCAGGAGACTCCAGTCTACTGCAGTGGCCTGCTTTCTGCCTGTTTCCTGCCATTGTTCTGCCTGGTTGCAGCTTGATCTTTAACCTTTTCTGCGGTCAGATTCATCCCACTGCGTCTGCTTGTCAAATCCATCTCAGTTAAAACAGGAAAGAAAGTCAGCTGTCACATTTGTTCTTTTTCATTCTGAGAAGCAGACGACAAGTCGTGTCAGCTGACCAGGAAATCCGCCCAAATCTCAACGATACAGTGGGACAACCAGGACAGGAAATCCGCCCAAAACTTCCTGTTTCACATGCTGGTGGAGGAATTTTGTCCTCTCTTCTTTCCAACGTTGCTTCAGTTAATTGAGATTTGCATCTTTGGTTTCAGTGCAGCCCTCTGAAGGTCCCACCACAGTGTTTCGATCAGGCTGAATGAAGTCTGGACTTTGACTGGGCCAGTGCAACACTAATGAGCCAGTTCCAGCTATTAAAAGTCTGTCAGACAGATGGCCTCATATTTTACTCTAGAATACTTTGGGATCCAGAGGAGTTCATGGTCCTCACATCTTAGTATGAGCTGTTTGTGCTGATATACGGTGTTCAGTTTGGTCAGGTCTGACATTGTTCCAGAGGTCTTGTGGTTTGATCAAATGCAGCTTTGCAAACCTAAGCTGTGCTGCATGTTCTTTTTAGAGAGAAGAAGCTTTCTCCTGCAGCCCTTTCAAACAAGTTGCATTCAGTCTTTTGTCTAACTAGACCGTCATAAACTTTAACATTAACTATGCTAACCGAGGCCTAGAGTCTGAGATGTAGCTTTTGGCTTTGTTGCAGTTTCACTGAGCATTTCACAGTCTGATCCTGGGCTGAACCTGCTGGGACGTCCACGTCTGGGAAGATTGGCAGCTGTCTTGAATGATGCACTCCAGAGAGTTTGGAAATGACCTTATAACCCCTTGATGAGTAGCAGCAGTTGCTTCTCTAAGATCATTGCTGATGTCTTTCCTCCTTGTAACTGTGTTAACACACCAGAACACTGTAAAACCTACAAAACTGCTGCTTTTATAGAGGAGCTCATGCTGCTGATAATGAATTAGTACATTGATCAGCAGCACCTGGCTGACAGTAATACTCTGAACTCCTATTATGTCATGGTTTTACATAATGAAATATTTTAATAATATCTGCAATAACACTTTACTTAGTTGTTCCTTAAGAAAAATAGAAACTGAACAGAATCTTTAATGGAAAAAAATGTAAACATTCACCCTCTACTTTATCAGGTCCACCTTGCTACCATTGGTTTGGACCCCTTTTGTTGTCAGAACTGCCTTAATTCTCAGTAGAAGACAATAAACAAGGCGCATGAAACATCCCTCAGAGGTTTTGCTCCATATTGACATGACAGCATCACACAGTTGCTGCACATCCATGATGAGAATCTCCTGTTCCACCACATCC
>JBAFTA010000004.1:9161195-9175279 GCA_036919975.1 Melanotaenia parkinsoni
ACAATTCATTGCGCACAGGATGGTGGCGAATCAGCAACCTCAGAAGAGTCGTATTAAGTTTAAATAAAGTTTTATTTTAATAAAAGTACGTTTTTTTTAACTACACTTTAGTATAAACGTTACAAAATCAAGTACATTTACAGCATGTTTGTTAAATGGTGACGTTAAAATTCGGTAATATTTGATATTCAGTGACTTTTACTGTCGTTGTTGCCGCTCCGTGTTCAGCGTCTACTGACGTTTCCTACTAATAATTTCAGAGGTTTAAGTGATTCAACGTCCTGTGTTGTTCCTATGGGAAATTCTTCTAGACCAGGTAGGCTGTCCCATTTCATGAACGTTAGGCAGGCTTCGAAGTGTGCAGATCCTGAATTGGGCCACAGCTACTGAATCTGTTGAATTCTTCATCCTTGGTTTTGTTCTGAACAACTTTAACTCCTGCTCAATTACCGTTAAAGGCTGCGTATTTTACTACCTGCAATTTGTAATCTACAAAATAGGATTTTCTCCTTTGGGGGCATTTTGTTTGTGTTCGGGCGTTCTCAAATGTGTTGTTTTTAAAGGAGCAGCAAATACCATGTCACAAGAATAGAGCGCCCTCTTGTGGCTGTAGACCGTAATGTTTACTCCTTGGTTCATGTCAGTCGGTATTAGTCGCATCTGATTGTCGCAAGATGAGGCAAACCATGAAAAGAAGTGCGACTTACAGTCCAGAAAATATGGTACTTGATCCTGTTTATCCTTATTCTCAAAGAGAATTTTTTTTAGCTTTATTTTAAAAAAGACATAAAATCAGTTTAAATTTTTACTATACTGTACCTTTGTGATGTGACCTTTGACCTGTGTGCTATACAGAGACTGGCTGTGTACATCTGCTGAGTCATAACGGACCCTTGACGGCTTTCTTCCCCCTGTTGAAAGCACCTCTGACTGTAAGTTTTCTGAATATTAGAATCTTAAGTTTCTGCTGCAGAAATCCTAACTTCTTCAAATATATTTCTTAGTTGTTTTATCACAGCAGTTCACAAACTGGGGGGGTTTGTTTTATTAAATCAGCATCCATCTCATCCAAAGCTCAACTCACCTTAAGTAGTTTGCAGAGCTTTCTGGTTTTCCTGACATAAACTAAAGACTTTTGTTTGTGGCACATTTCTCTGTATGTTTCTTTGTAAGCATCGGAGTACAAGTGGTAGTTGTAGTGGGATCGGGGTGGGGTGGGGGAAGAAGGGTTTACATTACTGTTGTGGATAAAAAGGGGGCTAATTTTCATAAACTTGTTAAAAGCCCCAGTACTGAACTTGTCAGCTTCAGTCCTCTTTTTTCCCTCTTCCATTACATATTCTGCCTCAGTGTGTTCTCCTCTTTTGGCTTATTTAACTCCCTAGAAAGAAGCTATTTGGGGGTTAAAAGTTAAAGAGTGCTTTTCTGTTACAAAAGTCTGTTTTGTATGAAGTTTTGTGCATTAGTTTTAATCCATGTATTTGCACATTGAGCGGTGCGACCTCTCCACTATGTATAAATTGTAATGCATGCAGCATCATAATCTAAAATGACATGAATTCAAAGAGAACATAGAGTGGACTTTAACCCCCCCCCTGAATCCTGAGCATTAATAGTGGGATGGTCTAGTCTGGTTTAATGCATTCTGGATCACTGATCTTGCAGGGTGTCGATGCGGAGTCGGTGTGTAAAAACCACCTGATCCTGGGTCAGCACCTCTATGATGATCTGCAGGGACGAGACTTCCACCTCTACGGGGGAGGAAAGCTGAGGGTCAAAGCAAATAAGGTAATGTGCCATGTCCAAACGGTTCACTCAACTGGAAGATTGAGAAAAAATATTATCTGGTCTCCAGTTTCCTAAAGTCCTGTCCTTGTACCTGATCATGTTTAGAGGACTGTGGTTGTTACTCGAAACTGATCTAAAAAAAAAAAAAACCTCCTAACTCCTAACTAACTCTAATTTTGTTCCAACACATAACAGACAATTTAGCAAAGAACCAGTTTTAAATGGGATCTTAACACATCATTTAGTTTTATTACTTACTGGACTAATATATAACTATTTATTGATCTCGACTTAGCTGATTATAAAATATACCATTAAATCAGCCATTTGAGTGGTGAATTGTGCTTTTGTATAGATGAAACATGCAATAAAATGTTCTTTTTGTTTGATCTTTTATTGTTTGCAAAATCAGAATAACATCCAAGTAAAAAAAAAAACTTAATTTATATTCACCACTTTTTCAAGTTCAGCACATTTTCAGTGTTTTGACCCTTCTCCGCTCTCATTGGCTAATTTTCTACAGCTCTGTCACAGCGGTTTCATACTCGCCGTGTTCTGTTCCCAAAGCCACGTCAATCCCACACGGACAATGAAAGACAACAATGTGTTTCTTTATCTGTTTAACATCATTATGGACTCATAAATATTCACTGTTTCCTGTTTATCCACCAACTTTCACATAAACACATTGGTTGTATTTGATTAGAGATCAAGAAAAAAAAGTTCATCAGTATTTGTTCAGGCTCATAACCCTCGGATGAATGAATTATTATAAATCAGTGCCACAAATTTTACTTCTACAGACATGCACAGTGAAGCTTTACTTCATGTTCAGTTTTATTTGTTTGTAGTTATTTATTTATTTAGCTATTCTACAAGAACATTAAAAAATAATTATCTTTATATGATATATAAATACTCTATTAAAACAAAGCTGTATCACTTTCTTTTCCTGTTTGAGCAAAGATGGTAATTATTACTTTGTTTGTGTATATATCAAATTTTAAATTATATTTATTCTTCAGTGAATGGCAGTGCAGAAAGGGCTCATATGCAAATATTCCTTTGTCATCCATATTTATACTAGAAAACAGCCTAGTGAACGCTATGCTTTGAAGGGATGAATATGTTTAGGACAATTTTATGTTTTCTGAAATCAAACACCACGTTTTATCAGGATGTGTGTTCTTAATCTGAAACTGAGACAAAGTTTAACATTCGTCATTTTATTTGGTAAATCGTTGTGGTTCTATATCTTAAGTGTTGGTATCAAATCCAAATGCATGCAGTGATATGAACGTGTTAGTTTAATGAATAAATACACTGAAATGTGTGAATTTGAAAGTTTGGCCGGTTGTGATGAAATTTTCTGAAGTTTTTGGTTCTTAGGCTTTAAAACCAGAATGGGGAATGGTTCCTTTTTTATTATATCTACTTTGATATACATCCCTCTTTCATCTTAAATGATGTACTCTACTTTTGCTTTGGAAACAGATGCATTAGTTAAATATAAGGTAACAATATATCTCATTATTATCCTTGCAATGGTTTTAAATATATCATTACAAACACCAGTGAATCACTTTCTTTATGTGTAAGTTGAAGTGTTTAAGAAGAAATAAATCCATAGATATACCTATAATACAACACAATTATACCCTTTACTATCAACTAGTAGTTTTTTAAGGCAAATCACAAACACACAGAACTGGACTTACAGCTCTGGGAAAAAAAAAACAAAAACAAGAGACCACGGTACTTAGGTCAGTATCTCTGGGTATTACTTCCAAAAATACATCTCTACATAAGCACATCTCATTGCGCTGTATGAGGACCTCGAAGCTGCAGTCTGAGAACGGGATGAAATAGTTTATCACTGAAAGAGATCATCAGTCCAGAGCTGTGGGCTGACATCACGTGACCTTTAAACTGAAGCAAAGAACAGTCAGGCCGAGTTTAGAAGAAGACCACAAGAACATCAGAAGACTGGAGTAAGGTCATCAACTCTGATGAGTCCAGTTTTCAGCTTTGACCAACACCTAGTCGTCTTCTGGTTAGACGGAGACCTGGAGAGGTCTACAACCAACTGTTACACGTAGAGGATGATCTGTGAAGGATGCTTGTAACAGGCTGCTCTTCTATTTGATAGAGCATTTCCCCCCTATTTGCCCCTCTATTCCAACCCTAATTGATTGCTGGCATAAAGAGGGGGGGTATAAAGTTACCCAGGAACAATGTGATGCCAGAAGATGCCAAAACCTGTTAAAGCTGTGATTATAAATCAAGATCATTTAATCAAAAACTGAATTCTGAATGTTCGTTAGATAAATGTTTTGTTTAACATTGAACAGGGGATTTGTTTCTTTAAATTTATCATGTTCTGATAGAATTTAATTTTCTTTAAAGTTAAGCTCCAAAAAACAAAGTTTAATTTACAAGTTTAAAGAAATATCATCAGCCGTTTGGAAAAAATGAGGCAAAGTTCAGTTCACCAATACTTGCATCCATAAAAGATAAAACCAGAGAAACTGGTAAGTTGTCAGTGGTCTCTCTCTTATTTTCTAACAGAGCTGTGGGTCCTTTCATCATGATTTCTTCCCGGGAGACAACCTTGTCAGCTACAACAAGAAGCAGTTACGGCATTGCACCGCTTCCTGAAATCTGACCACAGAGAAGCACAGCTGTTATCTTTCTGCTAAGCACAACTTCCTGAGATAATTATAGATGTGATCTGTACATAACAAGAGCTGAGTCTGGTCAGCCAATTTTTCACCTTGTCCCAGTAACATGATTCAGTGAGGTCAGCATTAAGGTCTTTTTTTTTCTTTTTTCTTTTTTCAGTGCAGCATCTCAACCGCTCACTAGCCCATCAACAATAAAACACACTCTGTAAATCAAACTAATAACATGTCCTAACAATAAACAGTTGTTTTGCAGTTGTTTTGATGTAGATTTTAAAGACTTTTTGGTGTTGCCTATAGAGAATTGTAACTTACTGAAAATTTAAGGCAGGGCTATAAAAGCACTTTATAAGCAGCAACAAGTCGCCTGTGAGGAGTTCTCTCCAAACCCTTCTCAGTATTAATAATCACACCCTCCTAACTATTCCTCCACGCTCACAGAGACCTTTACTGGTAAAATCTTCAGTAGTTGTGGATTCTCAGTGTACATGTAAGGATACAGGGTATTGGTGAAGTTGTGTTTGAAGGTGTGGATGTGTGTGTTGGCATCATAATCAAAGAAAGACAACTTCCCCTCATCAAAGTCCAGATGAACTTTGATCCTCTGCACCGTCTTCGTCAGCTGCAGTTCTTTCTCCGGACCTGAAGCACAGAACGCTGTGAGTTTCCCATCGGAGAACAAAATCCTCCACAGCTGAGACTGCAGGTGTCCATTCGTCTCGATGTCTTCTCCCAGCAAGCCCAGCTCCCAATCCTTGTTGGTTCCAACGTCCACGCCCCAGCTATGAGCTCCTGACTTTAGCCCCTCTGAGCTGAGGACGGAGCAGGAGAATTTTGTCCTCTCGGGGTTCTTGGGAAGCTGTTGTTTCTCTCCAGACTTCACACCGCTCAGGTCATCAGACACAATGAGTTCTGGGTCAGCCGTGTTTGGATCCAGAACTACAGGGCTGTAGGACACCATTTGTTTCATCGTGTTCCAGATGTTGAATGTCAGGTTGCCCAGGTGTTTCACCACATCTATCAGAGCCCCTGAGACTGGTTCTGGATCGTCCAGAACAGGACGCTGCTGGACTCGTCTCACTGCAGCCTTGTAGTTGAGCAGGAATGAGATGTCCTCAGTTCTCAGATCTTTCTCTGTGGCTCTGATGGTGCCTGCCAGAACTGCTATATCTGTGCTCAGAGCCTTAATCTTCTTCTTCAGCATCTGACTCTTCTGCTCCTCTTCCTTCCTCAGAGCTGCGACCCTGGCCTTCTCCTCCAGGTGCAGAAACAGATGAAGCTTCTTAAACTGCTCGCTGATCTGCTTCTCTGTCTGTTGGGCCTGGACTTTGATGTACTTTATGGTTTGATCACAGTTTCCTTTAACCTGCTCGTATAGCTTGAGTTTCTCCTGTACGGGCTTCAAGGCTTTCTGCAGTTCCTCTCGGTGGTCCTGTGCAGCCTCATCTATAGGCCTGAATCTGTGGTTGTTGTGTGCTTTCGAGTCCCGACAGATGACACAGACTGGCTGCTGGTGATCCAGACAGAAGATTTTTAACTTCTCAGAGTGCAGACTGCAGATGTTCTCGAGCCCTGCTGAAGCTCTCTTCTCTTTCTCCAGTAAGAAGGCCTCCGAGAGGTTCTTTAAAGCCAGGTTACGGGGAGGATCGCTTTTTGATGATTTCCTCTTACAGCAGGGACATTGAAATGTGTTCTTCCCCTGCCACCATTTCTGCAGACAGGCTTTGCAGAAGCTGTGGCTGCATGACAAGACCACAGGGTCTCTGAAGATGTCCTGACAGACAGGACAACAAAGGTCTTCCTCTGATCTTGAAGACATTCTGTCCTTTGACGCTGAATATGTCGCAAAGGACGCCTGTTAGTCCAGAAAGTTCTTCGACAGCTACTTTCACTTTCGTTTCGTAGCTCTTTTAGATCAGATTGTAGAGTCTTGTTTCAGCTTGGTGGACCGGAATTCCACTATTAAAGCAAGTCTTCCCAGTGCTGGCACCTTGAAATTCCTCCTTCAGTGGACGTCGTATTTTTCGATGTGAACCCTGCAGCTGTTCTGAATGTGTGTTTCAAGACGGGAGCGAGGAGTGATAAACTGTTTCCTGTTTTTCTGCAGCTCAGAGAGTGGGTGGGGCTTTGTGGAAACATGCCTCCTCACTGTGCATGTTTAATAACACCTGGTGTGGCTGGGTGTGTGAGTTTTGTGTTTTTTTCACGACCAATTTTTACTTTGATAAAATTGATCAAATAAATGATCACGTAGCAAAAGGTTTAACAGTTCAGTGCTGACAGTTCTGCCACACATGCCAGTTTTTTTTAATCTCTGTTAGGAACCTGTTCTTCCACAAAACACTGACTTCTGTTTCATCTGCATGGCTGAGTCATCTGTTTACACGCTGCAGTACAAACGTCACTTTGGATTAAAGCCTATGCTCCGTGTTAGTGTGCAAAAGATAACTCGTTTGATATGCAGCGCACAGAATCTTACAGTGCAGCCTGAATATAGAGCGCTTGTAAGAGTTGCAATAGATTCAATTTTTCCTTAGTTTTTTTTTTTTTTTTTTTTTTTAGTATGCCGTGGAGTTGGAGTGTAGCATCCCACTTCACAGTTGAGTTTTAAAACAGCTTATTTCTGTAAAATTCATCTTCTCATTTGTACTAAGGTGCCAGATATGGTCTGAAAGCTCCACTGTGAAGTCTGAAATTTCAAATGATAAAATGTTTTATCATATTAACCACTTCATCACAACAGTCCCTACAGTGGTGTAAATGGGTAAACACACACACACACACGCACACACACACACACACACACACACAGACACACACACACACTTTTTTTTAGTAGCACAGAAAAACAACTTTTAAGAAAAAGTGACATGCTGGACTACTCTAATTACTCTTTACCCCAAAAGTATTTGCTTCTTGTGACAGGATTCTGTTGCTCAGGGAGGAAGGGTTATGAAATTGCAAAACCAATACTGGCCCAGAGACTAGAGAGACCATGATACATGTAGAATACACTATTCCTTATTTTTGATGGATTAATGAATTACTTGAATGACAACTATTCTCTCACCTGATCAGGAGCAGTTTGTCTACAAATATAACTACTGTCTCCACAACTGTGTGAGTGTGGTCCAGATGTAGTACACCCAAATGGACACACTCACACAAACATACAAACATGCTCTACCAAGCATTGCCATCCATTGAAATACAGTTCAAACCCCGAGTCAATTTATGGGAATATAACAAAATCCCGAGAACAGGACTATCCACATCAGAGCTTCTGCTAATTTCTCCACTTCAAGCAAACCACACAAACTAGGTGTCATATGAAAGCAGAGACTCTGATGATTACAAAGATATCTGTCTAATGACTGTGAGCTATTAGCCATAATCATAAATAATGTCTTACTTTAGCTGTTTTGTGGTCAAAAGTTTTATTCCAGCTCTGAAAAAAATTCTACTAATGTGTTCTCATATGATTTCTGGACTCCAAGAAGGTTTTATAGTGAAGTATTCACTCTTCCTATCATTTACTATCTTGGCCTTCACTTCTTTCTGGATCCTCATGGTGTTTCTGAAGTGAATTTGGGGGACATCCCTCATTTCTCCTGACTCATAAAAGAAAGGTCCATCATCAATATTGGCTGATGGCTTCCTGAGATATTCACCTGCATAGCACCTCCATTAAAACATCTGTAAAACTGTTTAGGCTTACTTTTTCGACTTTGGACAGTTCTTCATTAGACTTGCTCTGGTTTTTACTGAATGTAATGTGGTTTTCTTTTAGGGGGAAATAACACTTGTATTTTCTACTGTGTTCTGAATTTACTCTGACACAGTAACACATACCTTAATTCAGACACTTCTATAGCAATCTCAAATGTCTCAGCTTTCTTTTGAGGTCAACATTATACGGTACATACATTGGTTGTGAAGATATACTTCATTTATTTGGGTTAAGCCATTTTGGACAGGAGGCTAGAAAAAAGGCCTTGTCAAGATGATGCATAAATAGCAGGAAGTCTGAAACGGGTGACTGAAATCCACACAAACACACTCATCCTGTTGATGTTTGCAGAGGTTCATCTTGTTGGACAACCCCAGCAAAGTGTACACTGTCATCCAGTCAGACCTCCCAGCAGCCAATGGGATCATTCACATCATTGACCAGCCAATCACTAACACGCTCTCTGAGAGGCCACCTCGTGAGGAGCAGGTAAGTTACATAAACCAGTTGTACAAGCAGCTTAAGGTTTCTCCTGAAGTGCAACATTTAAAGCTCAAGCTCTCCTTACACAAGGAATTTATTTAAGGGTGTTGCAGAAAATCCCCTAACAGGGTTCCGTAGTTGAGGAAAATTCTCTCTTTCCTTGTTTTTATTCTTGGCAGAACAGTTTTATTTTTCCTTACGCTTCTTATGACTGAACTCCATTGCAGTTTTTAACAGAAGCATGACTTGTGGACATAAAGTCACTCCCTAACAAATAAAACTATAAAATGTTTAATAAGTGGCTGAAACAAATAATAAATACTGAAATTTCTGAAAGTAAAATAAACTGCTCATTTCCTTCATTCATCACCCTAAAATCTGCCATGTTGCAGTTAAAATGCATTTGGAGGCACCATGTGGGTTTTACCTTCGGCTGGTCGTGTTTTGCTAAGGATTTGTGTGCAAACGTTGAACAAATTTTACAGAATTTCTCAAGAATAAACTCAAAGTATATTTTAAATACTTTAATAAAAAATTTAATGTGTTTTGTGCAGCTGGTTTTATGATTTAGAGTCATTGCAATCTATGGAAAATCTTAAGATTCTTTGCACGACTGGCCCAAGCATCTGCCACAAATGTGGAAACACAAAATCAAACATCACCTTTCCTTACATATTTAACTCTCCTTGTTTCTTCAGTATTCTGTATGTATCAGTGTTATTTAAGCATTTTCTTTCCTTTGTCAAGTTTGCTGACAAGACGATCAAGGAGATTCTGACCAAGGATGAAAAATACAACCGCTTCCGGTCTTTGGTGGATGTGAGTATTTAATCCTGGCGGACATGGTGCAGAAGTTTGCTGTCAGCTAAAACAAAGACTGTCTCTGCCCTGTCAGTGTGTTCATTCCACAACATGTTGAAGCAGCCTGCATGCGGCTGTCGCACAAGAGAAAAGCAACATTCAGAAACACAAGGGAAAGAAATGTAAAATACTTTAAATAGTGTCTGTCCACCCTGATGTAAGATAGTAGCATGAACATGGCTAGGTTCACTCTGTACAGTGGTGATGTTATGTAAGGGATTTTTTTCCTCCCTTAAGATGATCTAAGGTCAAACTTCAGCTCTAAACTAAACCCATAACATCACAGCTGAGCATTTTCTGATGAGTCATCAGCTTGGATGGTGTTAAAAGTGAAAATCACCCTCTGACCTGCTTCACTCTTTACAGCTGAGACTAACACAGACTACAAAAGTGTTTTCAGTAACAGTAAATATCAGCTTTAATGGGTTTTAGCTGCAGTTGATGCTCTATAAAGCCCCAGTAAACAGAAGATCATTTGAAAGTAAAATGAATTTGTGCTAATTCTATATCTTTTCTTGGATCACTGGCTGGTCAGACTACTTTTTGTTCAATAATCTCTTTTTAATTATTATTTATCCCTGCCTTTTTTTTTAAATGAAGTGACTTATTTCAAATTTTACTTGTTGTACATAAACTTATTTAGCCAACTGGCTTCAAATCTGACAGTGACAGTTGATACTGTAGAAAATCAACCATTTCCAGATTAGAACAGACTCTAAAAAGGGATTAGTGCTGAATCTCCTTCTGTAATCAGATATGTGTTATTTTAACAGAACTGTGGGTCGCCTCCTCCCCTGCATGGACCAGGACCTCTTACTGTGTTCATCCCCACCAACGAAGCTGTGGACCGAGCCAGAGACGGCAGCATCCTGTACATGCTGAATGATGTACGGACGTGTGGTGTATTCTCTGGTGAAAATGGAGGCATTGCTAAAAGCTTTTACAGCATTTCCTCCTGCTCCTGCAAACCTTCATCCGCTCAACATGCAGCCTGTAGATTTAACCAGTGAGGAGGAGAGACTCGGTTTGCATCTAAAGGCAAAAAATTTAAACCTAGAAAAATTTAGTAACTAGCTGGACTTAAATCTCAAAGCTTGTGGCCTATTAAGTTGCCTATTTAAAATATGGCCTCACATTGCCACTTTATATGGGTTTTCATAATTTCTGCTTAAGCTTGCAGTGCTAATGCAGGTTCTTTCAGGACAACAGCCTGAAGTTTAAGTACAGGTCTTTATTTTGCCTTAAAATTTTATACACTAACTTAAGGTAATGTATTTATGCTTTCTTTTTTTACAGGCCAAATATAAACTTCAGGAAATGCTGAGGCACCATGTTTTTTCCCAGGCTGCGGTAAGGCTCCAATCCGTTAAAATGAGTACCTGTTATTATTCATCTATCAGTCCTCTGTCCTAAACAAAACTCATAAATCTAGTTTTAAAATACTTGACCTGACAGGACAAAGGAGCTGCTCAAGTGCTGGTATTATTTTGGATTTCTTCATTATTCAGAAAATATTTAAATTTTTTTGTCACCACCCTTCAAGAAGCACAACTTTTAATAAGATTTAATGTCATTCCAATTTATTTTAAAGCAACACTACATAACTTTCCAACCTTAAAACCTCCTTTTTCTGACTCTTTTTGATGCATACTGACATTCATTCATGGAGCTGTTTTTGCCCTGCAGCATCATGAGTCTTAGAAGCAACATTTTCCAACTTATTTTTCCGTCTCTGGGCACTATGGGGGCCAGTCTGCTAAAGTTCAGTAGCGCAGCTTTATGTGATAGTGGCTCACATAGATACACACAAATCATTATTCAAAACATAAAACATGGTATTTATCTGTAGCATTTTTTTAACTGTGCTAATAGATCAAAACTTGTTTCTCCTTGTTTCAAACTAAAATCACAAGATTCCATTGACCTCTAACGCATAAACGTATGAGACATATGAAGGTTGCACACTGTATTACTGGCTCTTAATGAGTTCCAAATAGAAAATAAACTCAGCCAGTCCTCATTAAACTAAAGAAATTCAGCTAAGTATTTTTATCCTTTGAACACAGTCTTAAGTTGTGGGCTCACAAGATCAAAGTAAACCTCTTTTTGCAGGTCAGTGCTGGAGAATGTGGGAGCCCTAAACATAAAGGCCCTTTCACTCAGAATGAACAGAAATAAAAGATGGAGTACTTAAACTTTCAGAAGAGTCAATGTCAGTGTCCCTTATTTCACCTCTTGAGGCGTGATGAGACGATACCGATACCGATACCGATACCAATACCGATACCGATACCGATACCAATACCGATTCTTTCTAATACGGCTGTCAAAATTAACGCCTTAATACAAAGAAACAAATCTGCTGAATTAATTAATTCATTTTTATGCATTAACTCATAAACATTATCTCGGCGAGAGAAGCTGATTTTGGGTATTATAGGTGCTTTGTTACCGACGTAAACCAAATCCACCAAAAACCACATGTCCTCCTTTTTTTTATTAAGCTTATAATATTTTTCCAAGCCTTATTTTTATAATCAGGTTTCCAGAAACAAAGTTAGAACAGGTGCCATATTAAAAATCCGAATTTGGCATTATTTCATCTAAAGACGATCATTTGGGGTATGTAGGTGCTATGTTAGAGCATTTAACCGAATCCGACAGTTTTCAAACCTTAAATACTTACATGACATTATCAGTGTTATCATATTAGTATTGATAGATATCAATGCCAATGTTGGTATGTGATATTTATTTGTACCGATCCGCCCACCTCTACTTAGAGGATTATTTGGGCTGGAATATTTTTTTCTCTTGTTGCCAGAGGAGCTACCAGGCTTTCCTGGCACCTGGAGTGCTATCTGAGTAGCTGTGGAGTGTCTTCTGTGGCTAGCTGCTTCAGTTAGCGCAGCCTGCTTACTAAAAAGATGGCTAAGTTCTTCTTTGACCTCTTTAAAGTTCAGTTTCTCATAGCGCTGCAGTCTACGATACTAGCGAGTAAAATCTGCAATTTTAACGTTCAGTGTCACATGCTGTGCAGCTACAGCCAGAGCCTCACATGCCCCCCAATGCTCCCGCCCCCCAGCCAACTGGAAAACAGCAACACCAAGAAGACAGTTCCACCCCAATCACTGGTTGTAAATTCAACCATACAAGTTGCACTCCAGAAGAAAGTTTTACATTGTACACCCAAGATATGATAACACAAAAAAGTTACCTCTCGATAGCAAAACATCTTAAAAATGAACAGGATATAACTGTAGAACATAAATGGTATGAAATCCCTGTTTTAATAAGGAAAACTGGGAATAATACATTTTCCTGGGGCTACATATTCTGTGACCTGCACAGAATAAAGATGTCAGAGCCACAGATGTGAGTCAGAGTTATTTTTCATTTTCATCACTTCTGTTTTTGTTAGATCCAGCCATTAAAAAAAACAAACAAAGAAAGAAACAAAACAAAACAACAAAAACAAAAAAACCTACTCAGGTGGTGACTCACATCTACAGCTTTGGTTTGGCCCATTGATGGGTATTTTTCTATCATGAAATAAGACACAAAGAACTCAGGTTGAGGTCTTTAACATCGCGATGGGGAGAGACAGTGGTTCAGCACTCAGAGAGTATCTGGTGTCAACTCCGAAGTCTCAACCCCAGCGCAGCATTTTTATTATGCGGATTATGCAAATTATATGAATCAGTAGCGCAAGCAGGTCAAAATGGAAAAACACAGCATTCATCATTTCATAGCCTTTATCATGAAGAGCAGTTGTAGCCACATCCTGTGTCCTGCAGAACAGGTAAGACTGCGAGTCATTACACAAGTTTAAAAGAGGAACTTTAAGATGTCAACACTCTTGCTTGCTTTAACACCCATGTTTGGCCTTGACTGACGCCGCTTACGCTATGTGAGTGTGGCTGCCAAAACTTAGCCACATAACCACCTGACCCAGATTTGGCCCAAATGTATCTGCTATCTGGGTTTTTGTCCAGCTTTCAGTCTAAAAAGGGATTTCTACCCAATGTGACAAAATATTTCCTGATCTTGCTTCTCAAAGATGAACATTTTGATAATCATTTCCCTCCAAAATGAATGTGTTGTTCAGCCTGTTTGAAAAGGTATTTTAAAGACAGGGAGTATTTGATCTTGATCACTTTTTCTGTCTGCAGCTGACAGCTGATGAGTTGGCTGTTCTTCCTTTTATTCGGACAATGGCCAATCAGTTGGTCACCATCACTATGTCTAGTGATGTAAGTATCTCTCATTGGTTCTCCAGAGCTTGTTGTGGCTTGTCTAACACACTCTTCACTGCAGGGTGAGGTCGTGTTGGATAAGAAGGGCATCCGTCTGGCGAGCTCCAACATTATGGCGTCCAATGGTATCATACATATGATTGATGGGCTGCTGTATCCGCCCTCCATCCTTCCCATCCTGCCTCACCGCTGTGATGTCAACGAGAGCAAGATCACTGTGGTAAGAAGACAAACATAGTAGTATCAAACATAGTATATATATATGTGTATATATATATATATATA
>JBAFTA010000004.1:9176733-9192943 GCA_036919975.1 Melanotaenia parkinsoni
ACTGCTTGCCGCGCCTTGACGCGCGTTTACATAGACTTAACATGAAAACCTGACGCTCCCGACGCTCTCGCTGCTTTCGGTCTGAACGCACCATAACAAGGAACTAAAAAAAAAACTGATACTTTTAACATAAAAATAAAATATAGACTTAGAATAACACTGAATGAAAAACAGTGAAGCAATGCATTCCACTGAGTTAAATAGAGTAATGAAGCAGAAATATGGTAAAATATGACAGCAGCGATCACTCTCGGAACAATATGATTGACAATGAATTATTTCTTTTACCACAAACAGTCAAATGACTACATTTTGCCCCTGGTTAAAACCTGGGGTGACTTTAAGTCAGAAGAACTGTGTACTTCATAAAGGGAATTCATGTCAAAGTTTTTTTTTACATGCAGCACATACAAGAGTGAAACAGGTATATAAATGAGGAGAAAACCTTACTTGGAGTCTGTTAATCAGCTCAATAATAGTGAGAAAGTAGCATTTTTTTTACTTTTTGATCTCTCTGGTACTAGAATTATACTGCACTGATTAATAAAAGATGAAGGACAAAGATATGACAAGCTGTTGGTGCAGCAGGGATTGCTGGTCCTTTTCAGTTAGAAATCAGAGGTTTCTGTACACAAGAAAAGTCTGTTAAAAAAGGGCCAAATGTACCGTAAGAATTTTCTATCTTAACTTTTTATTGCAGCTTTACCTGTATTGTTTTTTTTTTTTTTTTTGCACATTGCATCTTGGAAACAGAAACTCATCTCAAACTTAAACATGTCTGAAGTCCTGTGTTCTGGAGTCATGTTGGTGCTTTGTCACAGGTGTGAACCGAATCCACCAAAACCACTTTATCCTCCTCATTTATGAGGAGCATGACCTATTTGATATATGACACGCACACGTTCCATCTGACATTCTGGTTCACGCTCCTTACCAGTGCACTGTAATGGAAATTAATAATTCTCATTTCATGCTCTAAGTTCTGTTTTCTGTTAGTAGATGCTGATAATAATGTTTGATCACACAAACAAATTAAAACAGAATCAAAATATCTTCAGTATTTTCTCTTTATTATTTTTATCTCATTTTTAGTGCCATATGAAAACTAAGAGAGAAACGGTAGTTATGTTAATATGGTAACAAATGTGTTCTTGCTTTCCTCAGGACAGTCACCTGATTGGTTGTGAGTATGCCACGTTTCCTGTCGGGAAACCGTTCAATAAAGGCTGTGCCAAATACTGCAAAGCCACCAAACAGGTGAGAACAGGAACTTCTAGTTTAATCAATGCAACTGAACTGGGAACGTCCAAAATATTTTATGAAACACTTAGAGGTTTGCGGTTCCTTCTCCTTCAGAACTTAACAAATTAGTGTTTGGTGAATTATTTCTTTATTGTAACGTTTCTTGGCAATAAATCTTATGATGTTAGAAAGTCTGGTTATTTCTCTTTTAAATGGAGCCTATTTCTAAGTAAATTGCATTTATAGGATGAGCAGCAATGTTGAGAATGTGGGTTGAGCTCATGCCAAATCTCTAACCAACGCCTGCGTCTTTGGTATATGATGTGTGTTAAACAGGAAGCAAAGTGTTGTCCAGGTTTTTACGGTCCGGACTGTAAGCCGTGTATTGGAGGTTTCCAACATCCCTGCTACGACAAAGGAACGGTGAGAATTCCTCATTTTCTAAATGGACCATCAGTTGGCATGTTTTTAATATAAAATATCTTCTTTTGTGCAGTGCTCTGATGGTATCCATGGCAACGGGTCATGCAATTGTCACCCAGCGTTTAAGGGAGTTGCTTGCCACATCTGTTCAGATCCGTCCAAGCATGGCGAGAAGTGTGACGAGGGTAATGGCTTCTCTGTGTGTTTCTGAAACATGGCGACGCCAACAATACTCTAAACTGTACCAAAGAAAAAGTTATCAGCCCAGTTTCTCAAACCCATCAGAACCTCCATCGGCTGGAGTCCTTTAGTTGTTATTATCTGAAGTTTAAGTAGGTACTTTTGCCTTTTTGTTGACAGTTTTTGAGTTTGAAGGGTAACAAAAAAGGGAACAGAAAAATAAAAAAGAAAACAGAAGAGGAACGGATTTAGTTTTAATTAAAATCTTCACATGATGTGTTTGCGTTTATTTTCAGTGTGTCACTGCGTCCACGGGGTGTGTGATAACCGTCCAGGCAGTGGTGGTGTGTGTCGGAGAGGTTCTTGTTGGGAGGGATACTCCGGAGAAAACTGTGACAAGAAGGCCATGCTTTGCAACTCTGATGGCCTGATGGAGCACTGTCACATCCACGCATACTGTACACAGACAGGACTGGACACCAAGTAAGATTTTATGACTACAGCGATATTTAACAACAACTAATCACAAGCTGACCAAGTCACTGCGAGAACAATCATAGGAGTAATTGCATTTTTTGTGTAGAAATGGTGGAAATAGAAAAAACAATTTTTTGCATCCCTTCCTTTAGCTTAAGGTACTTATACTGAAGAGATTGATTTTAGATCACAGTCATCTAACTTTGAAGTTATTTTAAAGCCAACCACCAAAACTCTGCTGCAGCCACGTTTTCATTTCAGGCCAAATCAGAAAAAGGTCTTAATGATTCAAAGGAACATTAGTCAGATATTATGAAGATTATCCAAAAAAACCATGAGTTCACTCTGGGTGGCTGTGCTGTGTGATAGGGGTCATCTTAACACAAGGTTTGTAATTGATTGGTCCACATTGCCTGTATACGTCAGTATCCAACGGGAAGATAAGAGCGGTTCTGTGCTCATATATGTTTGGCTAAAAATACTCTTTCTGTTTTACCTGCGTTTATGTAGACAGCCACCTCTGCTGTGAGCAGAATTCACATACTTATTTTTTACTACGCTTGTTATCAGAAGATTCCACAGGGGGATGCATTAGAGAACACAGACTGGACAGAGTTGTTGGCGACAATAGAAGATGTTAGTATTTGGTTAATTTTGAGAACATTGCAGAAAAAATCCCCAGCAGCAAGGGGATCATAGAGGGTATGTGAACCAAGCATGCCGTGACTTGTCTTTTAAACTGTCCATCATTTTCATCCCTGTCAGTCCTCAGACCTTACATCCAGTCAAATCAGTCCCTACTGCCCATGCAGGTTACTTGCAGAAAATACATTTAAAACAAATGCAAAATACACAACACGGCCATGATAAACGTGCATAAATAAAGGCAATCGCATTTTTGGTGTCAGATAATGAGGGAAAAGAAATAAACTGCATATATGTATATTAACAGTCAAACGTTTGGATACACATTAGACTTGAGGAGAAAAAAAAATCCTCCTGCACAGCATCAGGAGGTTTCACCTCCTTCATGCCAAGTGCTCCTCATTCCCACTTGCATCATCCTCTCTTCTTGTGTTCTAGCTACCACCTTTCTAACTGTTGAAGTGATTAACTTTACTGATGGACTGACCTGTCTTAGCACATCTAAAGTACTGCATCTAGCTGTCAGTCCACTGGCTGCAGATTACCAGATCAATTCGTTATTGACACAGCACAAAACAATCCAAATGGTTTATTTTATCCTGAGTTTTACCCTCTAAAATTGTTCATCTGTGTGTGTGTTGCACCAGGTGTGTATGTAAGGATGGATACGATGGTGATGGTCACTCCTGTACTCCCATCAATCTCTGTCTGAAGAGCAACAAAGGAGGCTGCGACACTAACGTAAGACTCACTGATTTATGTGTGTGTTAAATGCTTTATTTATTATTAGTATCATTCATATTTTATGCACAATCCCATCTTTATTTATCATTTAGAAATAATCTGCAGCATCCTTTCTCAAATATCTTAGATTGTTACGATAAATTGTTAATGTGAAGTTTAGAAAAAAACATTATTATTATTATTATTATTGTTATTATCTTGACCGCTTATTCCATATGGGTTGCGGGTGAGCTGGAGCCTATCCCAGCATTTTTACAGGTGAGAGGCAGGGTACACCCTGGACAGGTCACCAGTCTGTCGCAGGGCCAACACAGATAGACAAACAACCATTCACACACACACTCTCTCCGAGGGAGAATTTAGAATAACCAATTAACCTATCATGCATGTCTTTGGATATTGGATTATTATTATTATTATTATTATTATATATTTTATTAATCCCAACTGGGAAATTAGGCTCTGTATTTTACCCATCTTTAGATTTAATAGACAGCAGTGGGTAGCAGTGGGGATGTTAAGAGCCTTGCTCAGGGGCCCACAAAATTATTTAAAATGATTCTAGGGCCTCTCTTATTCAACATTTGTGTATTTCTACGTGTTTTGATGATGCAGAGCAACATAATACTTGGTTATATTATGAAGACCTGCAAATCAAGATAACCATGTGGCCAGAGGATTATAATTCATGAGAAATGCTTATTATTAAATTTCTTGATTAAATGAAGTAGAAAATGAGGAATGGTTAAAAAACAAGCAAACAAAAACCATCAGTGCTCAACTTCAGTTTGTTATAAACGACCAACTGAGCCAGAAATTTGGGAATTATGAACACAAACCTAAATTGCAAGAACCAAATGGACTAAGTATGCAGTCGACCTGCCGTCACCTGAAGAATATTTCAGAGATTGCAACGCTAATTTAAGAGTGATTTTTTATTGTTTTTTCTTTTAAAGCTGCTTGATGTTTTCTTTCTTTAGTAGACTTGGTTATTGTGACAGTGCGTTTACTGGGCTGCCTAAATGTTTACTCAGATAGCTGCTGCTGGTTCAGAAATGGATCATATCACTGCACCGTTGAGACCTCTGCGCTGGCCTTCAGTTTATCAAGGAATGGACTTAATTTAAATCCTGCTTTTGGTTTTTAAAGCTGTACTTAATTTATGGTCAAAACACATTTAAGGTCTTCTGATATGTTTCAGACCTTCAAGTCATGTTTTCTGTCTCCATAGTTCAAAGAAGCTGCTTTCAGTTTTGTGCATTATGTGTATTAATCAACCTTTAAGTTAAACTGAGGAACTTTAATCATTGACACTTTACCTTCTCATATTTAGTATTTTTTCCATTTTATTATGTGAACATTGTTTAAATCATTATGTTTTATTAACTAGCGCTTTAAATCGGCTTGTTGTTGAATTGTTATACAAATAAAAGTACCTTGCTTGGCCTAATCTCCTGCCCAAGCCACAGACAGTCTTGTGTGTTTGGATTCACGGCGGTCATCAGAAGTCGAGTATCAGTCTATGTGCTGCAAATTCAACATGTCAGGACTTTCAGATTTAAAGCCCTTTGCGTTCCTGTGTAACACCTCCTCTCTTTGACTGCAGGCTGAGTGTCAGTATGTAGGTCCCGGTAACGTATCATGTTTATGCGTTGAGGGCTGGACAGGCGATGGCAAAGTGTGTGTGGAGCTCAACAACTGTCAGCTGGAGAGTCGAGGAGGCTGCAGCCGCAACGCCGACTGCAACCACATTGGACCTGGACAGGTCAGCTGTGGTCCATCGTCCATCCATGTCACACATATATTTTTGTCTTAACAAGTCTGACTTTCATTTTTATTCACTTAACAGCCACGTTTTTATCACCTTCTGTCCATGTAACTGCTTGTATGCACTGCGTCATGGGAGACTTATGAGAAATGTTTGTTTTTCTGTCTGCAGAGTGAGTGCATCTGTAAAACTGGTTATATGGGCGACGGGAAAGTGTGTGACCTCATCAACCCCTGCTTCAAAATGAATGGTGGCTGTCATGAACTGGTATGAATAAATTGAATGATTATTAATGTTTGGCTGATCGTGATACTCAGGCCAAAATGGTATTGTTTTCACTTTCACTGTTACTATGGTTGTTCTGTCCCCTGCGTGCGTAGATCTCCATGCAGTGACAGACAGCTAAACAAGGGTAAGCAGGTGTACTAGGCACTCCAGAGCTGAATGATGATTGAGACGTTGAAATAAAGTTCAATAGTTTTACTTGTCCTTTGCATCCATTCTTTTTTCTTTACATGCTTTTCCACATTCTTCGTGCTTACATTTTCTTCTTGTGAAACTACAACAAACAAAAGAAATCTTTACCACACAATTATCTGTAACATTATCACTTGCTTATTCAATTTTTATATGTGAAAGCAGAAAGCCAATATAAATTCTAATGCATACCAAATAGGGACAAAATATACATCTTTATCTATTCCAAACATTAAGTATGGCAAATATACTTACAAACAAAGCTTCTCTGAGGCTCAACACAGGCAGATTGCACATGATTTAGCAGAGGCTAAACTGAAGTCTCCTGCTATGCCAGACCTTGGTTCAAAATGGCAGGTCTCACCTAAGACTAACCATGTGACCCAAGCTGAGCAATAGAGAAACAGCAAACTGAAATGAGCTGTCTGCTTCCATACTGCCACTGGGTAGTGCTAAACATCTTACCTACATTAAACATGTAACATCACAACGGTTACTATCCTGTGCTCTGTGACAGCCTCTATGAAATGATGGGCTTTGGAGGCCAAGCCGAAGCATAGCAGAGAGGGACAAGGAGGCTCACTTTCTGTTTAAGGTTCCTAAGTTGTGCTGTACATGTTGTACGCTCTTTGCTGCAGGTGGTGGTGGTTGATGCTGTAGCCTCACAGCAAGAAGGTTCCTGATTCAGATCATGGTTTAGGCCTTCTGCCATGGAGCTGGCATAGGTTTTCTCATGGGTTACTACTCAGGTTTCCTCCTGCTGTCAGGAAACATGCATATAAGATAAATTGGTGATTGTAAATCATCCTTGGGGCTGAACATGCATGGCTGTTGGTGTTCATGTGGGCTACTTGTTCAGGTTGCTTCCTACGTTTCTCTTGCTAGCTGATTAATACTGTTCATCAGATATGGAAAATGATTGAAGGAATTTTAGATGATTTGTCCAGTTTTTCCAGAATTCATTTCTCTCTGTGTTCAGGTAAATATTTTCTGCTAAAACTTTGGTAGAAAGCTATTTTTCAACTCCTACCTCTGATGTTTCTCAAGTAACGAAACATTTCTACTTTTTTTCATAAAGAGAAAATAAAGATCTGATTCTTAGAGCTGTCATGTTTAATGATCAGATCAATGCCCTATCAGACAAACATCTCTCTGTCAGGCAAAGTGTGAGCTGAAAGGGAGTGGCGTTCACACCTGCACCTGTCCCGAGGGCTACGCTGGAGATGGAAACATCTGCTATGGATCCCTACTGGATGTAAGTCTTCAGAGAACTTTCAGACAACCACAGCTGTAACAAAGTGCTGGACATCAGGGATGAATAAAAATAAACAAAACACTTAACATATGATACTATAAAAACAAATAAAATGATAAAATACAACTTACACAGAAATAAAAGACAAAATTCCAGTAAAATAAATCAAATTTATGTCTTAAGCTGGGTCAAAGGCCAGTAAGTAAAAATGGCTTTTGAGATGAAGATTGATAATGAAGGAATCTGTCCATCAGATCTAAAGACAGACTGTTCCACACTCTGTCCACCCAGAGTTTCCACTTACATTTTATTACAATAAAGAGTAGCTGACCTGAGTGTGCTGGTGAACCAGCTCAGAGAAGTAAGGAAGAACAAGACCATTTAAGGATTTAAAAGCAGAAAAAAGAGGTATAAAATGAACACTAACAATAACAAAAATAAAATGAAACTACTAAATAATTAGAAATTGAAGAAACCTCTAACACCTGATTCTTTGTAGTGAACAAAAAGAGCCAATAGAAGCTCTGGGTGATGCTAAATGGGAAATGAAACATATGGGAACTGAGATGAATCTTTGAAGCCAAACTTCTTATCACTAGATGCAGGGTGATTAAATGAAAAACATATCCTCAAGTCCCAAATGATCAGAAAACATGTCTCATGCCTATTTAATCAGCTGTCTTCCTCCAGCATTGCATCATTTAGTCTGAGTCTATGGTAACTCTGTGTTTGTGTTTGTAGGAGCTGGACATGAACCCAAAGCTGTACAGTTTCTACCGGCTGTCCCAGGTGTGTATGATTCAGGGCTTTTTGCTCAGTAATTAATTTTTCAGGTTTTCTGTTTCCAAACTTGGTGGGTTCCAAACCACAATACCACTTCCCCCACATTAAAGCTTTTACATTGAAGCTGTCAGATTAAATCCTGCAGTTCCACCACCTGATCCGTCACATCTAGACTAATTTCAAAGAAGTGCTTTTTAATTTTTACTAAAGATGATGCATGTTGTATTTTGTGTGTGATTTCAGAAGTATCTTCACTCCTCTAAGGATCTGAGTGGGAACCTCACAGTTCTGGTTCCATCTAGAGAAGCTCTGAGGAACATGAGCACAACAGAGACCAAGTTCTGGACCAGCCGACACCACTTGCCTCCCTTCCTGCGGTCAGTGATCATCACACACGTTTATGGGCACATACACACACACTCAGATTAACCACCAAGCTTGGGATTGTGTTTTTATTTCTGTGTCACAATCTGTAATCATCTTGTTAAAACGTTCGTGTCCTATCTGCCAGTTTATCAGTTCACACATCATTGTTTGCTTTACACGAGGAGTTTAAACTGTCTTTGTCCAGAAAAGGTTTGTGGCTTTAACTCTTCTGTTCGCCCTGTGGGGAATGGATGTGATCAGTTGTAGATTGATTTGTTTTAAGGTTTCTTGGTGAAATATGTGTAACACTGTTTCTGTTCTTCCTGGATGCAGGGCTCACTTCTTGCAGGGGATCTACTCTGTGGAAGATCTGGACAGTTTGGTGGGTAGTTGGCTTCCCACGCTGAACCCCTCCACTCAGTGGGAGATCAGGAACATCAGTGGGGTAAGAATGAGATGACTGTAATTCAGTAGGTTGAATTCCATAGACGTGCAGTCATTATGACAGATTAATGAAAGTGAGTATGTAGATGTTGTAGAGCAGTGTGGAGCCCAACCTTTCAGTGTGGAGTTTGCATGTTCTCCCCGTGTATGCGTGGGCTCTCTCCAGGTATTCCAGCTTCCTCCCACCATCCAAAGACATGTATGTTAAGTTAACTGGTCACTCCAAATTCTCCTTAGGAGTAAGTGGTTGTTCGTCTTTCTATGTTGGCCCTGCAATAGATTGGCAACCTGCCCAGGGTGGACCCTGCCTTTAGCCTGGTAACTGCTAGGGTGGGCTCCAGACCTCCCATGGCCCTCCACTGGAATAAACTGTATAGAAAATAAATGGATGTATCTTTGTGTTTTTTTATGGTGTGTGTGAGCAGGGTGAATATCATCCTCTTTACTTGTGCAGCACTCACAAAGACTTCTCATTTCCACATGTAGACAGTCTAATAACCAGTAAAATACTGCAATAATGAAACAACACCTGACACACTCACACCCTCGTCTCCTCAACGAGAGGGAAACATGCACTCAAACTGTGCACCTTTTTCTTTCTACCAGGTGATCCACATTGGAAATGCCTCCATCGTTACTCACAACCTTCCTGCAATCAATGGTTACATCCACATCATAAATAAGGTACAAGCTGACCTTTTACAACAAACTTATACTTTAGTGGTCATTTAAATGTAAAGAATCTGTCTGAGGGCTCTGAATATCTATAAAGATGTTTAAATTAACATTTGTAAACATTTGGTTGACTTCAGGGTCCAGATGATTTTTTTTTCTTCTTTTTTATTTGCAATTTAGTGGTAATGTTCTGCATTTGTCATCATATAGCATTTCCAGTAACTATACACATTTTAAAAATATCCATCTTTATAAAAGTCTTAAAAAAACAAAACAAAACATTTTTCCAGGATACTGGAAATTAGTTCCTTTTCTCTCTTGGATTTGTACTAGCTATGAGACTGTTAAAGTCCTTCACTGGACTACATATACACAGTGTTTGTCTTTGTGACAGATCCTGGCACCATCTCCCTCAGACATCCCACCCGAACCTCCCACTCTGATGGCCTTCCTGAACTCTACCTCCAACTTCACTCTCTTTAGACACTATGCTCTGGTAAGAAGTCCACCCGACCTCAGAGTTTTTGCTTTATTGTGTTTTTGCATGTGTATTTGGACTTGAACTCTTTATTGACTGATTTATTTTAAAACGTTTTTATAGAGAATCACATTGCAAATTTATCCAGTAAATTCTTCCTCTTGAAGTTCAACATTGAGATTCCTTTTCCAGTTTTTGTTTACAAGTAACAGCGCTAGAACAGACCAGAGAACAGATCTAGGGCTATTCATGGTAAAGAAAGGAGAAAAGATGTACGGTTACATTAAAAAAATCAATATTATTCTTTTCTTTACGGGGCCTCGGGAGCCTTTCCAACAATAACAAATACAGAAACGTAAACTTAAGCCGAATTAAAGGGAAATAAATAAAGTGACTTTAGGTAGGGTGAAAATAAGAATAGAGCAAAAATAAGTAATTTACAAAGGCAGCTTGTCCAGTGTCCTCCTCCCTGCAACAGAGTCCAGCTTCATCCCCACCATAGAACCAGCACGTTTGAGCAGTCTCTTCATGTCTCTTCCCAGTTCTCCCTCCACAGCACATCACACCATAGACAGGTGTGCTGGCAACTAGAGACCAGTAGAAGATCTGCAGCTGTTTTCTGTAGAGGTTAACAGCTGCCAGCCTCCTCAGGAAGTACATCCTGGTCTGCCCCTTCTTGTAAAGATGGTCACAGCCTGGGATGTGGGATTTTAGGGCTGGAGTGTTGATAAATCAGCAGTCTTCCTGCTAAATTCAAGGATTCAAGATCTTTATTGTCATTATGCAAGCATAACAGAATTGTGAGGAGTCTCTTGGCTTAACACACATAAATTAAATAAATAGAAATATAACAGGCACACATAAATAAGTAAAAAAATGAAGATATAAAATGCACCCACCCCCTAAGACATAGCTTCTGCATTCTCTCTTCCATTTATGCTTTATATGTGTTGAGTTTGTCATTTTAGTTTCTTGAAGACTCTCGTCTAGTTAACGTTACTTTGGGCTCGGGACTTTCAGCAGTATTTTTAATTCCCAGCTTTTAAGCTAGATTTGTAATAATGTGCCTGTAGGAATCTTAAAAAAATCACTGTGGTCTGCCATACAGACTGTACATACATGCAGGCTATTGCTATGCCATTCTAAGCCATATTCTTCTTTCAAGTCACACAGCATCCTTTGAAGAAAAAAACAAACAAACAAAAAACCAACCCTGGTACATTAAGTGGATAGGCACTGCTACCCCCGTTCTTGAAGCTTGAATCAATCTGATATGGGGTGAAATCAGCATTGAATGAACTGATATATTTTTTCACATATTTGTGGTGTGACTATGTTTTTTAACAGATGTACAACCTGTCAGATCAGCTGCGTAGTTCGGATTTTACTGTCCTGCTGCCGACAGATGAAGCCATCAAGCAGAACCTCAACAGGACAAACTCCTCTCTGCTGGTAGGTCCATGAAAACTGCTCTAGGAAAATGTTTAATTTTGCCATAAAAGTATGTGTAGTAATATAAAAGTTTGTAGTTTAAATATGATTTTCATTAGCCTCTTTGGTGTGTCCAGAGCTCCAGTGTGTTTCAGTACCACGTGATTCTCAGTGCGCTGCTCTTCCCTAACAACCTGTATGATGGCCTGGCTAAAAGCACTCTGCTGGGCAGCGATTACCAGGTCCAGTTCCACTTAAATGACAAGAACCAGGTAATGAAAACCAGCAAAGGCTTTACAGTCATGTGACCAACCTTTTAGAGACTCTCTGAAACCAGAACACTGATGATGTGCTGATGTTTTTTTTTCTTGTTGAGTTCATTTTGATCATAGTAGTTGTTACTTTTCCAGACATTTCTCTTATAGTGTTTTCAAGATAATTTACAATATTTCACACATGGCTGTCATTTTTCTTTAACATATTCATAACTACTGTAGTCCATCCTGTTCCAGTATGGTTTTAGGATGAAATTGTTAAGGACTTTTTATCTGCCTGCATAGTTACTCATTTTTCTCTTCTTGTCCTCCAGACGGTTGTAAATGACGTTCTTCTTGACGGCAGTTTCATTGAGACGCAGCATGGTGTCATTATGGTCGTCCCACAGGTCCTCAAAGTCCATCGCAACAGATGCACTAAACAGATCTCCCTGCAGGTCAACGTAAGGATGGAGGAAGTGAAAGGATAACTGATAAATACAAAGAAAGGCTCATTGAGAGATAAAATTGTAATGAATGAGTGAATGAACAGAGAGATGTGCAGATGTGAATTAGTTATAATTGTTCTTATCACAACATAATAACTTGTTCACCTGGACCTGTAGCATGAATAAGACTGAAAATATAGTTATCTTCTGGTTATCAGGCTTAACAAACCCTACCTGTTGCTAAGTCGTGAATTAACCCATTTACAGAAAAGCATATTAAAATAGATTCCCAAAACAAATAAAATAAAATATCTTACTGATATTTTGGCTGTGGGCTGTATGGAAGAGACAGAAGTCCATCCGTTTTTTTGTAGCAAGTACAGTAGTCTACACCTTAAAGTTGTATAATTTATTTAATCAGTAGGCCAATATTTCCGTTGCTTTGCACCGAAATGTGTAGAACATTGTTCCAGAAGTCATGCGGTTTGTTCAGGTGCAGCTTTCCGTTCTTATTTGAGTGAAGAGACTTTCTCCTGCAGCCCTTCCAAACCAGCTATACTTATTTAGATTTTTTCATTGAACATGCACACTGAGGCTTGGAGGGTCTGAGATGTGGCTCTCAGGTTTTTTCCACTTTCTCTCAGCATGAACTTTTGTCACATTTTCAAACCTTATTGCAGACTAATTTTCCATAAATGACTGAAACTCTGAGACAAAAACAGGACAGAAAAAAGAGTTAAGCTTTTGAAATGTCCTAATTAAGTAAATAAAGATGGTTTTACTGACTGGACTTTCTCTAAATGTTCTTTAATTTAAATCTTAGATAACATTTTGACTTTAATAAAACCTACAAAGAATACTGGATTTAATTTAAAGCCATAATATAATACAAAAATGACGACAATGACGGTAGAGTCTGATTGTTTACTGTTCCAGTTCCTGTGATGGACATGAAGTTCTCTTCATAACACCAGAGCAGGAAAACTCCTCCAGCTGCTCCTCCTCGCAGGAGAGCCAGTGTTTCCATCTCCACCTCCCTGGCAGAGTTTAAAAAGCAGATATTTTTATCTGAGTTTCAGTTGGAGGATGAGACATATTTTCTGTCTGCTGGTGGGCGTGTGCTGGTCTGTGTGATAGATATAGAGAGCATGTTAAGACAGAAATGACATGCTGTTGTGTAAATTATACAAATAAAATAAGACTGTTTCATTGTTTAATAAATGGACAAAATATAAACCTGTTCTAGAGGAAAAGGAACAAATTATCTCTGTAGCAACTTGTACGTCTGCAGATTTTTCACCAAAATGCATTTAAAGAATAAAAAATTGGTCCATTTGAGAAATGGTAAAAACAGGTAGAAAATTACTAATAAATGAATAAAGATGAACGGACAAATGGAAAAAACATGTGTATGGATGGATGTTTGTCCCAGTAATTCCAACCTGTTTCTCCTTGTACATTTCCAGGGTAGGTGTGCAGACTGCAGCGGACCTCCTCGATGTCTCTTCAACTACAAACCAGTAAGAAAGCAATAAACAAAATAACAAAAATAACACAAACATCAGTTTAACATCATCAAAGAAATATTTGATGAAAAAAAATTATCCAACAAACTTAATAAAAATTCATTTTAGGGTTAATTGATTTGAAACGAAAAATCTCATTGTGATTTTCTTTTACCATTTTAAGTGATTTTTTTAAAGTTACTTCTATAGTTTAGTCTTCTATAGTTTTCACCAAACATTTACAATAAATCCTTATATAATTGTAATTACACAAATCCAGTATGTTAAGCTTAGAATAGTTACATATGTCATTCAAATATTCATGTATCATTTAATCTTCCCAGTCATTGTTGTACACCCCAAATTCCCAAAAGGTTGGAAAAAAGAAACAGAATGATTTATAGATTTGATACACCCGTGTTTGTTCCCAGCTGAACATAAACAACATATCAGATGTTGAAACTGAGACATTTTACCATTTCATGGAAAATATGAGCTCGTTTTGAATTTGATGGCAGTGACACATCAGGCTTTCCAACAGTAAATGTTTTATTACCAAGAAGCCAACCAAACACCAATTTATTTACTTTTTGTGCCAAGTTTAAGTGAACATGCAGTTTATGTTTCCTCGTTGTAACATATGACTTTTAATTTGTATTGCTCAGGGATGTTTGGTTTGTTATGTTTTCTTTGTGTTGTGCTGCAGATCAGACCACAGTTTCCTCCCAACATGCAGCCCAACTGCATGTACAGGAAGCGGATCGGAGAGAAGAGGAAGTCGGTGCGAGGCTGTATCATGAAATGTCTTCGGTTAACAACGGTCAGCTGACAACACTGCCGTAAATGATCTGCATGGTACCTGCTGCTGTACAGTGCTGTACTGTCCGGCACTTCACTTACAGTTCTGACACCTCACCACTGATGATTCCCTCTTCTGTTTGCATGAATTTACTAATATACATCAGTAGAAAAATATTCATTGTGGTTTTGATACTAAGGCTTCAACGGAGGTTTTCCATTAATGCTATTTTATGTTTTTTTCTACAATTTTTTACACAGTTACAAAAGTTAAAGCTGAGCTGTGTGCTGAAATCAGGCTCTGACTACTTTTCCTATTTTTTCTAACCTGTTACTTTTTACTCATTACTCTCTATTCCTGATACATCCAAATACATGTAGTAATGATATCAGCACAAGAAATAATCCAATGGGAGCCTCAGATGCTCTTCTCCACAGGTTCTGAAGAAAACAGCAATTTCTGCAGTGTACTTGATGTACCATGTCCTGTTGTCAGGACGATTTAGCTGCCCTGATACCCTGTGTTAAGTATTTTATTTTTTTTAAGCAGCTACTGGGAAGAGTCCATTGGGTTCTAATTGTAGGGACAGTGTATAAAATGCTAGGGTTTAATAAAGCTTTTTTGCCTCATCTAATGTTCCTAGTGATAGCCAAACTTCACCACTAAGAAGTCATATTATTACATAATTAATGCCCAAAGTCATAATAAAGGGTTACAGAGTATCTTGAAATGCACAAACTTTTACAGATTGGTGTATTCCTGCTTTGATGAAAAAAGACAAGTGTCTTAAACTTTGTGCCTTTTGGAGCTCAGGTATCCTGCTCTTTCATTATTTATAGTAACAGGATCTAACGCGTATGAGAGTTTAAACTTTAGTATGCCTGTAAATCTAGCTGATTGTTGAAAGTATATTTCTAATGTAACAAGACGCATGTTTTCTATGTAGATCCATATTTTATAAATGGGTTTAAGAATTAAGGTTTATTTTAGACAAACATGTCTGGTTATAAATGTTGGTGAAACACCAGCACATTTGTTAATGACACTAACAGTTCTGATGTGTCTGTCACACAGGATCACTCGTGTTGCCCTGGTTACTACGGCCACGAGTGCTTCAAATGCCCTGGAGACGTCGGCAGCTGGTGCTCCAATCACGGGGAATGTCAGGATGGTATCCATGGCAATGGAGAGTGCCGTTGCTATGAGGGTTTCCATGGCACTGCTTGTGAGGACTGTGAGCCGGGACGTTACGGCGTCAACTGCTCTTCCAGTGAGCACATGATGCACATGCACATTTTTTTATCCAATGACAAAGCCGTTCCTGTCTGCCATAATGTAGTTCAGCCACAAGGGGGCAGCACGCACAAATCAGCACCAAAGGATTGTAGTAAACATTTTTATCAGATTTAGAAATGCTAACCTTACAAAACAACACTAATAATCACTGATTTATGTCTAATTGACACACACTCTGGTTTCATGTCATATATGTGATCTAATTGGACACAGTGTTTGAGATTATACAGGCCTGTGGTATCAACAATGATGGAATATTTTACTGAAAAAGGCCCTGATGAGTGACTGTTTGCTGTGCTGATTCCCAGTACCACTGATTACCACTCTGTTGGACAAGACAGACTAGAACAGCCTCAAACAAATAGCCTCTGTACAAAACTAGAATACTGAAAAACTTGGGGTTTGGGTAGGTGAACTCTGCGAAAGACCGTTTGCATTGACTGTTATCACGTCAAAGTTTTACTTAGTTTTTTTCCATTTTGGGTGAAAGATACCAAAAACAAACAAACAGTATATATA
>JBAFTA010000004.1:9202343-9219482 GCA_036919975.1 Melanotaenia parkinsoni
TATTATTATTATTATTATTATTATTATTATTATTATTATTATTATTATTATTATTATTATTATTATTATTAATGTACTTCATTCAAAGACAAAAGAAAAGAAGATTTTTAATAAAATAAAAGGGAGCAGAAAGGAGAATAATCTTATACAGAGGCAGCTATTTACATTAAACTCTAACAACACACTGCCACCCACCATTTACAACAAAAATAAATTAATACACTGCAAAATAATAGTGCCTCATTTCAGGGTTGTTACACAGTAAGATCAGGATCTGACAGTATTACAGAGAAGAAGTTTCCCTTGACAACACTTAGTGACAGTGTGGAGGAGAAACTCAGACAGACTCTGGGATGACAACTGTTCGTCTCCACCTTCGATAATGTGAAATACTGTATGAACCAGTAAAGCAAAAAAACACTTAATCAGTTGATATCCAAGTTACTTTAAATCAGAAATATACAACATAGAAGCCTGAGATGCAGGACCTTTGATATAAACAGCAGACCTCAGTTAAGGGGACATTTATTTCCTCCATCTTCACAGATTTTCACTGTATGTGTTTCATAGGGGTCAGATTCTCCTGGTCTGAGTGGTGATGGACCGTTAACTGTCTTCGTCCCTCTGATGGAAACCAACAACTTGTCAACTGTGAGGACAAAAACCGCTGCCTGTTAATTACAGCATTGATAATCTGTCACCTGTCAGTGGTAAGGTTGCTGATCTTTGCCTGGTTGGACTACAGATTGATGAATGGAGGACGATGGGTCGTCAGGAGGATCTGTTTAGTTACCATGTTGTTTCCTGCGAGATTCTGACTGAAAGTGATCTTAAAACCACTGAGCGTGCAGTCTCGGTATCAGGATACACCCTGCACTTCAGCTTGCAGCAGGTAAAACACACACCAGCCTTGAAGTCACATTATTGATCTGAATAACTATTTATCTGTTCAGCATAGAAGAGAAATCCTAAAAAGGCATCTCTACAGTACATGAAGATTTTTTTAAGTAGCATGTGTTGCTAATTCTTTCAGCCCTTTTAAGAGCTGATCTGCCTGTAAGAATTTATTTAAATATGTAGGAAGGGAAATCTATAGCTTGAGTTTTAAATTCAATTTATAGGTTAAATTTGTAGATTGAGTTTGACAGAGGAGAATCTAAAATGGGAAATTAAAACTTCTAGTCAGCTGTGATGCAGATGAATTTAAGCATTTTCCTCAAAGGTGGTGTGATGCTTTACTTAATAATAATGATTAAAAAAAAACTTTTCTGTCTGTCTCTTCCATCTACAGGGTTCTATCTGGGTCAACAACAGATCCAGGATTGTAAAGAGTGATTACACCACAAGTAATGGAGTTATACACCACATTGACACTCTGCTTATGCCTTACAAGCTGGAGGACAAACCCCTTCTTCAGACTAAAATGGTGTGCAGTTTATTCATAATTAATTTAATGATGAAGCTCAAAAAAAAGAAAAAAGAACAGTGTGATTTCTCTGTTTCTTTGTGTTTAGATGAACTTCAGTACTGCAGCTGAAGTTTATGGCTACACTCAGTTCTACAAACTCGTTAAGGTAAGACCAAAAGTGTAGCTACAACTCAATTCTGCTTATTAATTCTGCAACCTGCTTCTTCATCTCCAACTTGGGCAGGAATGCAAATTGAATGCATATCCTTCTTTTATATTACATTTCATGTTTTTCTCTCTGTAGGAGCCATTATTTCTCTTTATTGTTTGGTCCAGGTTTATTGTGGTGGTGGTGTTTGTTTACGTTTGGAATGGCACAGGTGACCTATATTCCCCTCCACTATTGGCGGCGGTGTGGAGGGGAAGTGCATATAGGCATGGAGGTGACAGTGCACGGGGTGCTTGGGTAACGGGAGGTCGCACAGTTTTTACCGCTTCTAAACACCTTTATGTCTAGACGCTTCTTAAAGTTTTTCCACCGCCACTCGCTATACCTCCATCCTTTTCATAACCTCAGGGCCATCTATTCACCCTGTAGCCATACCGCCATCCTTCAAGCCATTATTTTCATTCATTCAATAAATGGGAACACACCTGAACTTACCTTTCAGTCTGGACATTGATTTAATGAAGCGCGTTATCACCAGGATCCCCGCACCCAGAGCGACTAAGGAGGATAGGACCAGATAGTCGCTACACTCTCTTAAAGTTTTCTTTCTTTGTTTAAAATCAAAAGTAGGAATACTTGTGTTTATGTTGCAGAACTGCCACAGTAGTGGACTGGCTGGTCATAACTGAATATATGAATTAGGCATACATTTTTTTATTTATGCAATTTAGTTTTGTTAAGTTTTGTCTTCTTATAACCTCTATTCCAAAAAAGTCTAGATGCTGTGTAAAATGTAAATAAAAACAGAATTAAATTATTTGCAAATCTCATAAACCCATATTTTATTCCAAATAGAACATAAACAACATATCAGACATTTTACCATTTCATGGAAAGTATTAGCTCATTTGGCAGCACCACATTTCTAACATGTTGGAACAGGGGCAACAAAAGGTTGGAAAAGTATCAAATCAAAAACAACTGAAAGAGTATTTGAGAACTAATTATGTTAACTGTCAACAGAGCATGACTGGGCATGAAAGGGGCATTTTAAAGAGGCAGAGCCTCTCAGATAAAGAGAAATATTACATGGACAGAGGCTCATCAATCTGAGACAAGCTGTCTCTAAAAATTGTTGCCCAATGTTAGAAATATGTTCATCAAAGTAAAATTGTGAAGACTTTGAAGATACCACCATCTACAGCTTATAATATCATCAAATGGTTTAAAAAATTGGGAGGAATCTATGTACACAAGAGACAAGGACGAAGGACAAAACTGGATTCTGGTGATGAACTGCATAAAAACATAAATATTTCTCTACTGGAAATCACTGCATGGGCTCAGAAACAATTCTCCATTAAATCCACAAATGCAGGCTAAACCTCTGTCATGCAAAGAAGAAGTCATATGTGAACATGATTGAAAATTGTTGCAGTTTTCTTTGGACCAAAGCTCATCTGAAATCAAGGAAAATTGTTTTGTAAAAGAACTGTTTTGAGGTCAGATGGATTAAAATCTGAAATTCTTTTTGGAAACCACGCTTGCTGTGTTCAGACCATCCAGCTGAAAGGTTTTACTTTCAGTCACCAGGACACAGCGTTATGTTTCCTGAAGCAGTGTTAGAAAACGTGTCTCTGCAGACTCACACAGACGCACACTTTGCAGTCATTAATTCTCACCTCATAGACTCCCTGCCTAAGTGACATTGAAGCATAAACTGAGCTTTACTGGCTGAGCCATGAAAGTAGCTTTAATCGCAGCTTCTGCTACAACTTGTTGATTCACATTTAAGGTAGCTCTTACTGTATACTTCTGGACAATTTAATTAATTATTTTCTTCTTCCTGTCACAGATGTCATCTAGCTGATAACGTTGGTCTTGTCACAAAACTTTGCAACTAAATCTTTTTTGCAGGAGCTGCTGCTACATTGACTGTTCATGTATTTTTGACAGGATGCAGGATTGCTGCCTGTGCTTGAGATGTCTGTTCACCAGCCATTCACCATGTTTTGGCCAACCAACAAGGTCCTCAACTCCCTGCCAGCTGAAAGGAAGCACTGGCTCTCCAATCCTGACCATCAGGACCAAGTTGCTGCCACTATCAAGGCTCACATTGTGCGCAACTCCAGGGTAAGGGGAGTGGAGCCAAATTACAAATATGTTTGTCTTTGATAGTTGTCTCTTCAGACAAGATGCAAAAACATGTAGTGTTCCAAGCAGTAATTACTACCATATACGTTTTCCATATACTTTTCTTTTTTTTTACATTTCTAAACAGAATCTTCAGGAAATACCTTGACTCAAAATTCAATAAAATCCTGAACTATAGAGGAACTAGTAGCTGGCGTTTCAGAAACTGACCCAGTCGTATGTTTGTCAAGTTCAAATGAACATGAGACCTTGTCTACTGTCATCAGCAGCTTAAAAACATCTTGGCACTTAACTGTTTTCATTTCTTTCAGTCAGGATTTCAACACCTCAGCACTGAAAATGCCAAAGTCAAAGTCATGAAAGACATCCATCTAAAAACAGATAGTGGCAGAAGCAGTTTTACTTCTTTATATCTCAGTGCTGTTTTGACACAGTCAACCATAACATCTTTTAAACCCACTGGAAAATTGGGTGTGAATCTGTGATCCTGTTCTGAATTGGTTGGAATCCTTTTTGAAAAATAGAAATTACATTGTATCTGCTGATAACTATAAATTTGCTTTAACAAAGATGATGTGTATAGTTCTCCAAGGCTCTGTTTAGGCCCCCTATCGTTCAGAATCTACATGCTCCAACTAGTCCAGATCGAGGAAAGAAAACAAAATATCTGATCATAATTATGTTGACGACACTCATTTTTATAATGCTGCATCACCAGGGGACTTTGGTCCCATACAAAGCTTAAGTTCATTCCTTAATCAAATTAATATTTGAATGTGACTTGTCCAACAACCCCAACTACTTTGCTTTTATTCAGCGCGAGTTGCCAACACCTCTCAAGTTAGACTGAAGAGTTGCGACTAAATAATCCACCAGCTCCCAGGGACACGAAGCAAAAACAAACGTTATAAACAAACACAACTTTTTTTCTCGCCAAAGACCAGTGCTCAATTAACACAGTGCACAGCCCGGGATTTAAGAAACTCATCAACACTTTGTACAAACAGGATCACTTCCATCTGATCTCCATGATGAGTGTCATGAAGGACGTGGCTACAGTCCAACACCAGTGTGGACCTGTGGTCAAGGTCCTTGTGAGCTACTGTCCTGCAGGTTTTGGGTTCTACCCTGATGCAACACACCTGACTCAAATCACTGGGCCCTTAACAGGCTTATGCAGACATGTGTTGTAGTAGGAGACGTCCAAAACCAGCAGGACAGTAGCTCACAAGGACCAGAGTTGGAGACCCCTGATTAGATAGATAGATAGATAGATAGATAGATAGATAGATAGATAGATAGATAGATAGATAGATAGATAGATAGATAGATATTAATATATTAATCGAGATCTCAGTTTCAATCAAAATAATCATGACTCATCATTTTTGCCATATAGTGTCTGTATAGTACATAAATACATAAATATGTAAATGAACGTGTAAATAAATATGCAAACACAGTTTACATGTGTAGTTAACTGTTGGGTTAAGTTTAGGTTTCAGACAAATTCTGGATATAAATCAGCAGAGAGGGGCATGCAGCACTCGTGAATGCAACATAATAAATCTGCAGGAAACTAATTCAAATGAATATAATGTCCTCTGAAGAGATGCAAATGTGACTCTCTGTGTGTTTGTGTGTAGCTGACATCTGTCGCTCTACCGATGACATCTACATCCCCATCATACCGGACCTTGCATGGATCCACCATCAAGTTCAGCTGTGACAAAACACTGGTGGTGAGAACAGCACACATTAACCAAGGCCATTTATACCTGGCTGCTTAGTGTTGCCATAGTAACTGGTGTGGTCAAATGCCATGAAAACATTTTTTTAATATCCAGACTAATGGAGGAAGTATGAGTGGTTCTTATTAAATTATTAGAATCCTACAAGACATGATAGAGTTCATAAAACTTGCTGGTTGGACTCGCAGAGGAAAATCTAATTGTGTTGACTGATGAAGTCATGATGACACTCATTTGCTTTGCTTTAACTCCACAAATGATACGCACCAAACGGCCGACTCTACTGTCTCTACTAAATGTTCATTTAATTTCATTTTAATTTTTTTCTATGGCTGTAATGCTAAAAATATATTGATTTTTGTGTGTGTTCAGGGAGAAATTTTGATGAATGATAATTCAGCCAGGCTGGTGGAGAGATACATGAGATTCAAAGAGGGCCTGGCGTTTGGTATTGACCAGTTACTGGAGCCACCTGGTCTGGGAGCGTACTGCGACAGCGTGGAGAACAAAACCACACATGTAAGTAGAACCAATGCTCATATTAACACAGAAAAGCTAAATTCACTGTCAACATAGTCATATTGTCATAGCTGAATGATTTATTTCCTCAAATCCTGCAACAATGCTGAGAGCAACACACGGAAATACACTGCAAGTCAAAGGTTTGGAGACACTTTCTTATTGGATTTAATGGGAAAGTGTGGTGTGATGTTTGTTTTTATTCTCTGGATCCATCAGAGGTTGATACAGTCTTTTTTTGTCTTTTTTGTCCCCCCCCCACCCCCAAGTAGATAGTTTAATTAAGGTCGGTGTTGGTATTTGAAACTGGACTCGAGGCTTCTTTCTTGAAATGTTTCAGGGGCGCTGTGGAAGCTGTGTCATAACTCCCCACTGTCCCTATAAACATGAAGACACGGTAAGAGCTACTTCTGAACTTCAATCAGAACATTGGGTGCTGTACAAGAACTATGACAGAGTCGAGTTTCCTTTCTGCTTTTATGCAGGGGAAGAGGGAGAGTTGTTACAGCTATCACTCCAGGTTTAGAAGCAGCTACAGAAGGAGGTTTGATTACCTGGACTTTCACCTAGGTCAGCAGAGCTGTCAGAGAGTTTGTCAGTTTTCTTCCTGGGTGCCAAAGTGCTGCAAAAACCACTACGGCAGAGATTGTCAGGGTAAGGAATGAAAATATCTGATTAGATATTCTCTCTGAGTGTTTCAGGAATCTGTGTTTAGTTAAAGTTGTGAGTTAGACTGCAATGTGTTCTGACTCCATCCTTTCTTCATGCGTTTCAGTGTGTCCAGGTGGTGTTGAAGACCCTTGTGGCAAACACGGCAGTTGTGATGATGGTATGCGTGGTTCAGGATCCTGTAGATGCAAAACAGGATTCACAGGAAAAGCCTGCGAATTGTGTGCCAGTGGTTACTACGGCGCCAACTGCACAGGTACATCAGAGACAAACAGATTAAACCACAAACAGAAAGAAAAAAAACCCAAAACAAAATACAAGAAATACATTTCTGAAAAAAATCTGCCACTGCAGCTACTGCCTGCTGAGATATTTACTCTGATACACATGAGAACACCCTGAAATGTGTTGTGAAAATCAGTAACAAAAGTGCTGATGTGCAAGGGTTAACTAAAGGTGAGGGTGGAGTCTACACTCTGGAGTATCTGAGAGATTGTTAGGCTTATAACACTATCCATGTTTACATGCACAAACATCTTTTAATCAGGTTATAATTCTGACCTGTGCTGTTTACACAAATCCTGAAGAGGTTAGTCTGATTGTGACATGTTTTTACATGTATCACAAGTTCACAAATAGGTTTTCTTTCACATCGATTGGCATAACCCTCCTGTCTGGATTGGAATTAAATTTTCATCTAAACGAGTGATCGGATCAGAAACTTCTGATTGGTATGTTAATGTGAAACACTTTTGTTTTTATTGTATTACTGCAAAAGGGACAATGATTATTGCTAAATATTTTAATGTAAGAATGTCAGAATTAAAGCTACTTTACATCTGTAGTCCCTGGCAGGTCAGATACAAACAACAAATAAGTTAAACAACAAACCGTCAAAACATTGCATAACAAAAAAACAGATAATTCAAGAATCGACATGCTACCATTGACGGATGCACCTGTTTACTGTATGTTTTATGTCTGTGAGATATTACAGTCACCTGTTGCAGAAGCTTTACTTACTTACCCAATAATAATAGATTTTAACATAATGAACTCACCCAGTGGGGTTGGAACATGTCAGTATAAGATGGCTAAAATTGACATTTTGATGTTATATTTGCAGAAAACATTTAGAAAACAATTAGTGTTTTATTGGATTATTTCTTTGTTGTAACAATATTTCTTAGTAATGAATCTTATACTGTTGGAAAGCATGTTTATTTCCCTTTTAAATAGAGCCGCATTTGTAATGAAAATGCATTTTTGGGATCAGCAGCACAGTTGAATATGTTGGTTGCATAAAGAAAACCTGGTCATTTATGTCTGCCAAGTACCAAACAGCTTATTCTGCTACTGATTTCCTCCTTCTTTTTTTAAGGAATTCACTGTACCTACATGTCCTGATCCCTCAATGTTTCCTCCTTGTTGATGAATCATGTATATAGATGAAATATAATCTTACCGGCACAGTTTTGGGTGTGAGCTATGGTTCCTTAGTAGTTAGCTTTTCCTGTAAAAGGTGGTGTTTTGGTGGCCAGATGCTAAAACCAGCTCATCTGGCTCCAAATGTTCAGACATGAAACTCTTCTTTTTAAAGAGTTTACAACCTCAAATGATGATGGGTGCTTTTGTTGTTTTTGGATCGTTATGAATATGCTTCACTGCAGATCCAGCTCCAGAAAACTTACCTGGATCCAACGTAAAATACTTAAATGTTTCACTAAGCTACATCAGTTGCCTCCACACTGCAGGGGGAGCTTCATCATTTTATAGCAGAGAGGATGTTTCAAAAGCTTGATCATAAACAGGTCATTCAGATCCATTTAAAGTCACACAAGGAGGTGATTTTGGTAACAAAACAAAAGGAGAAATGAGTACAATGAGGTGGACATGAACAAGATTTTGGAATGAGACATGAGCATGTTACCACCCTTAACCTCCATTATAAATCTGGTCTTTTTCTTACCTCTTAACTAAATCCAGCAAAGAATCTCACCCCATTAGCTCCCCAGCAGGCTGTCACCATAGCAACGCTGCACACTCGCCATGCTTGGATGTGCTTGGAGCTTTTGACAAACCCGCCACCTGTTTTCACTCAGCAGACTGAGTTAAAAACACGAAACAGCTGCAGATTGTCTGTTGTAGTTTCACAGTTTCCTTTGAAACAATTCCCTCTGTGTTTCTCAGTGGGGAAGCGCAGGTGTCTCCGCTGTGGAGAAGAAGGCTGTTGCACAAGCAACACTCTCGGTCATGTTTGCTTTGAACCATTGAGCTGCACTTTGGGAGCAGTAATTAACTCCCAGTCTTTAGGTCTATTGGATGGTCCTCGCCGCGATATCAGAGCTTCAAATCATATCTGCAGAACCAAATTGTATCTGCAGGAATTCTGGATGTCTCAAATAACTCCTAATCTCATGCCTTCGCTAGATTGGAAAATATGTAAAAATCATGTTTCTGTCTCTTAGCCTGCAACTGTGCAATGCAGGGGAGGTGTGATGAAGGCATTGAAGGTACTGGATGTGTCTGTGAGCCGGGCTGGGAAGGGGATCGCTGCGAGAGAAAGATGAGTGAGTATTGCTCTGGAATACAGGTAATAAATGGCGTCCATACCTGAGCTCTCATCTCACTGTCTCCTACTGAAGATAAGGGGTGGGAGAGAGTAATTTTTCAGATGTGTACCGATTCAGAATCAATGCTGAAGTCTAACACCATTTACTACATTTACTAACACCAGCAGTCAAAAATTTGGACACACTTTCCCACTGTTTTTAATAGGAAAGTGTGTCCAAACTTTTGACTGGTGCTGTATTTTATTACTTTCTTTAAAACCATATTTATTGTTGTACATAACAAAAGAAGATACGTTAGTGTTACAAATGAGGGGAACTCCTGTTGTTTGAACATCAACACATAAACTTAACCCTAGCAGACAGATGAAAATCCCTTCCCAAAATTCAGCATCAGTCAGTTTGGTAAACACAACCACTTGTGTCAGACAGGACAAACTTCTCTGGCCGGGAGAAATGACTCACGTCAGATGTTAAAGAACAAGGTAAAAGTTCAGATAGAAAGAATGTCAACTTGAGATAGCTGGGATGTTTTGGATGAGGTGGAAAAAGAAGTTGTCCTGCATTAAAGGTCCCCTATTATACAAAATTAACTTTTTAAAGGTTTTATATGAGCCATTCTCATAGCCTGTGTATGAGGCCCCAAAATGAGAAATTTCTGTCTCTTCTCTCATTTGCTTGCTCCACTTTTTAACAAATGTGTGCTCAAACAGGTGAGTCTGAGATCTTTCACTTTGTGAGGTCACAAAGGAGGCCATTTCTGTACTGGTGATAACTCTGGAGCCACTGGAGCTGATTGTCCAGAGAAGAATGCTGCACACACACTGCTAAAAATAATGGATGATTCTTCACATTTTCTAAACAACACAGTGTGTTCAGGGCGAGGCTTTGTCAATGCACTACCAGAGATCATTCGTGCCAGTAGCCATCGCCCTCTACAACTGTTACACATAGACTCCAGGGAGACATGGGTGCGTTAACAAGGTTTTATTTACAGAATAGTATTCGGCAGATAAACATACTGGTACCGGTACTGGAGGAGGTAGTAGGGTTGAGGAATCCGGGAACGGAGAGGGAGTGAGTCCATAAGGTGTGAGGCTTAAGGTCCAACAGGGAATGACTGAGGTGCTGGTGTATAAGAGGACTGGGAAGTTAATGGGACACAGGTGTAACTGGTTGGCTTGATGATTATGAGCAGATCAGGACCAGGTGAGGAAGATCAGGGGACTGCAGATGGAGGAGTGGCATGACAGGTTGTGACAACAACAAGACATTTAGTATCTTCTAATGAATTATTATTGTTTTTTATTTAAAAACAAAACAAACAAAAAACTACTACAACCTTGTAATTTCCTTCTGGGATTAATGAAAGTATTTTTCCGTTTCATTTCCTCTCATCTGAATCATAATCAAATCATGAGGTGTCTAAACAGTCTGTTCAATGTTTTAAATAGTAAAATGTTGAATTTATGACACAAATACATGCAAAGCTTTTTACAGGTACATGTTTTTAAAGCATAATTATGTGAACTTTAAAGTGTCACCCCATTGCAGACTGAAGAATATTGACTGAAATTGAAATGAACCTAATGGGTTGTTATGTGTTTTCTTTTTTTAAAATTGTTACATTTGTCCAGGCTTGATCCCAGAGGAGTGCCGGCAGTGCCACGTTGACGCCGTCTGTATTGTAGGTATTGGATGTCGGTGTTCAGTTGGATTTGAAGGCAACGGCACGTTCTGCAGTCCAGCTCCACGTGAGTATTGTTCAGCCAGAAATGCTGAATCACTGCAATCTCTTTGTGATTTTTAAAAGAACTGAAATAGCCGATTTATCACCAAGCCAACCAGAGTCTGGTAACTTAAATACAATAGACAAATAACTTGTAAAAACAAATCACACATTGCTCTGTAACCACAGAGAGAGGCAGGGAACTGATTATAAAGCTCTAACCTTCTACTGATAACATGTTTAGCTGATGGTCTGCTGCATATTGTTAGATCACCCTGACCCAGCTTTGGCTGAAATAAACAACTCCATGCTTTCAGAGGGAGAAAACTGCAGTGATGGTGCTTGCCTGTTGTTTCCTTTCTCCATGTTCAGTGTGGCACAAATAAGAACACCAGAGACAAAAAAAAGTGACTTTTAAAATCTATCTTTTATTTCACTGCAGTATGAATAGAAGATATTTCACGTTTTGTCTTATCAACTTCATTGCATTTGGGCCTCATTTATCAAGGTGGCGTAGGAACAAAAACCAGCGTAAACCAAATATTCTGCAGGGTGTGGAAATGCCAGATGTCTTATTACGGCAGTGTGAGATTTAATAAAATAAAAAAAATTAAAAAATTAAATTTAAAAAACATTATAAAAGTAAGACTAACACCGGACTGTCACTGTCATGGTCTAACTTCAATACGCTACTACACTGCTGTGTTCTGCTGACAAATTTTTATTGGGTATTTAGCATAGTCAAAGTTTTAATAATAGTCTATTGAGGTAAATACAAGATTACTGCAAGTGTTGTAATAAAGAAATAAATTATCATGTCAAAATAACATATTTTTATAATACAGCTTAATGACTGATTTATACTGCCAACCCACTTCGTGGACAGCTTTTAAGATATTTTAATAAAATTAGAGAAGCAGTTCAATTTAAAAATCTGAGCTTTAAAAGCTCCTAAACCGTTAAAATGACTCTGGTATTGACTCTGACTTTTTCTTCCATATCATGTGTCTCCTCATCCCCACTGGTACTGAATAAATATGTGTTTGTGTCTGGCTGGGATGGGCGGGGGGCTTCTTTTCTCCTTGCTGCTTGATGGCTGCTTTATCCAGGAGAGCTGCTTCCCCGGCCTGCCTGCTGTCGTTCCCTTTTATTCTCTCTCCTCAATTTTTCCTTTCTATGCTGCCACTGGTTAATGAAAAGAGACCAACAGCAAGAACAAGACTGCTGGGTGACATTACTACAAGGCAGACGGCTACTTTTTCTGTTTGACATTTAGCAAATAAATTACTGCAAGTGTTAATTATGTAAACATACACTGCTGTGACAATCTTTCTATATTAATTAAATGAGGTACAGAGTTGTCCGGGGGCAAGGTCTTGCCATCTGGTTTATTTACTTTACTAGTACTACTCCGTCCTTATTTCGTCCTCCAGGTGCATTACAAATAAAGGGCCTCCTGTAGCAGTAATAGTATTAAACATTAAACACACAATACTAATATTTTGTATAATGTACTGCCCTCATTTAGCATCACGGCTAAACTAGACTGTCAGCTAACGTGCAAGTCCTCCAGTAACTGAACTTGACTTGCCTTTCCTTTGAAAGTCTGATTTATTGTAAAACTGAAAGCACAGAAAATAAAACTTATGTTAGCATCGTGTATTCCCACATTGGATGAACGTAAGCGTATTGTAAATCTAACACAACTTCATATAAGTTTACTTGTGAACACAAGTATCTGTAAGACACAAAAATATTAATATAATACTTACAGACACATGGTATCCAAGACCAAACTAATAAAATACATTAAGCAACACCGTGAATTTTCTGCAGCATCTCTGGTACAACCTGGACAGAGTGCTCACTCTGACGGATTTTCTAGAACTAAATTTAACGTGTCTCACTCCAACATATTCTTTTTATTCTACATTATTAAACTAAGACAATGGATGATGATCCCACATCAGCATGGGACACATAAAGTAAATTGTACATTTTTTAAAAGTATAGTAATAGTAACTTTGAAAAGGGCACTTGTTAGGTCCAGAGGGCAAGTGGTCTAGCTTCACCTAGTGTCTATCTGTGCACGCCACCGCTTTCAATAATGCACGACAGAAACAACAGCAGCAGATACTGCAGACTGATTGCTTTTAGATTATTTACATACATTCTGCTTTAAAGTGGATTTATTTTGTTCATCAGTTGCTGTCTTATTAAAAATTGATGTGTGGTTTACTACAACCTAATGAAACCTTGAACAATAACAACAGCAGCAAAAAATGATGATAATCATGTTCACGTAATCATATAAACGGACTACAGTAGGTATTGGAAGATTGGCCGACATCCAATTTCAGATACAGGAATCAGACCTAAACATGGATCAGTTCTCATCTCACCTCCATCATCTAACTTAAGCAACAGTGTGTTATTTCTGTCTTTGTATGGTTGCACGTTTACAATTCCTCTCCATCCTGGTGCGCACACGCAGACAAAGCCGTGCACACTCCCACCTGTGGACACACAGCGTATGCCTGAAAAAAGCTGCATTAAACATCTGCATTTTGTAAACCGTTGCTACCCTTCCGGTTTAGTTCTTAGTGTTTAAGAAGTGCCACAGCCCTCTCTGCCCTGTCGTATGTGGGGTCTAGCATCAGTCTAGGGTGCAGCTGGATCTCTCAGCCAAACATTTTTCAAGCCCCATTCAATTTACAACTAGTTATTAATGTGTTTGGATGCGTTCCCCTCATACCATGGGTAGATGAACTTGTAGTGGGAAAAGTCCTAAAGGCTTTTTGTATGACAGTAGTTGAATTTAAGGGCTCATTATAAAGCTATAAATGGATAATAAAACTTCTTATCAGACACCTGTTCCCCATAAAAAGATTATTAAGATATTCAGAGAGACTTTATAGTAATTGTAAATTTACAATAAAAGTTTGTTGGTACCACCACAGAACCCTGATCCAACCCCATACCGTCTCTGAGGGTTTAGAGATCACTGTGTCCACTTGTCCTTTACACACTGAAACTATGGCAGACTGACTGAAGACTTTAATGATTATGTGGCTGTAGAGGGAGAAAATGGAAATCCTTCAATCTTTCTTTGAACAAAATTATTTTGAAACTATTTAGTTATTTTTGTTCATTTGGAGATAAACTGGAGATCCTTTGAACATATTTGATACTCACATGAACACATGAAATTTTCATGTGTGTTGCTTTTGGGTCAAATCATGATCATAATTACTTCAAATTTTTATTTAAATACATTTTTAGCTATAGATTTCCCCTGTCTCAGCGGTCTTTTAATGTGTATCTACTACAAATGAATACAAATTAAATAGAGTTGATAAGAAAAAACATAAAATACTTTGGGTTCTGCTGTTAAATAAGATTCAAACCAAATGTATTGATCACTATTCATTTTAATGACAGCATATCTTGATTTAGAGCTGTGTGTATAAGGTGATGAGACTTTTAACAACTTATCTGGCGATGGGGTATTAAAGAAACAAAAGGGAAATATACATGCACATTTTTAAAAATAATGAGGCATGGCTGAGTGTGTTAAAGTGTGTTTTCAGGACTGGTTGCTTTAATAGCCTTAAACAGTTGTGAAAAATCCAATATTGGCCAGACACTGAGGTGTGAAACATTTTATGAGACATGTGGGAAGAATGTGTTTTGACACTGGAGGTTTTTTATTCTCTCCAACTTCACAACCAGGTACTCAGCCCAGTCTTGTTGCAGTAGATCACTGTTACTCAAATGGAGGTACATGTACCCCCTGGGGTACTTGGAGATAATTCAGGGGGTACATGAAAAGACAAAGAAATATAACAAAAGTAGTGCCCATTTAAAATTTATAGTCATGCAATATCAATGAAATATAAATGCAAGTGGTCATAGTAAATAAGTTTATTTCGAGCACATACAAAACCAAATGTACAGCCATTAAAAACATATTAAATCCCACCCCTTCTCCAAAGTTAAAATAATATTTTCCACTTCTTGTTAATTTTCCATCTGAACTTTACAGTCCTACGTCAGAGTACACATTTAAATGATTTCATATTGTTCAACCATTGCAACTATTTCATTTAGATATTTCATTTTAAACCAACACAAAAAAACACATATTTCAAAAAGAAGCTTCTTCATTCAGATATTGTGTGAAAGTAATATCTTTAAACATTTTTTAAATTGCTTTAAATTTGGACATTCCTTGAGCTCCACATTCAACTTATTCCACATTTTTGCTCCACAAACAGAAATACAGAAACCTCTCCTCCTTGTTTTCACCATTTTGACCTTATAATTAAATTTCCCTCTCAAAAGATAACCCCCTTCCCTTTCTGTAAACAGTCCTTGAATATTTGCAGGTAGTAATTTGTGTTTTGCCTTAAATAAAATTTGTATAGTCTGTAGATTAATAATGTATTTCAATTTTAATCATTTTGACTGCAAAAATAATGAATTAGTTTGGTCCCTGTAAGTGTATAAACTAAAATGTATGGTTAGTATTTAGTTTCATTTATTATAACAAACCCAGGTCGCCTACATACCAGGATTTTTGACGCATTCTGAATGATACCAAATGACGTCACCTGTCAATCATTTATCACATCAGAAACTTTAAACATGGTTGGGAGGTAGCAGTTGCTGCTAAAAAACACAGTCAAGGACCAAATAATGGTGAAAGGAGAGCAGGTATATTTCTGTCAGTATTTAGGTGAAAATGTTTTATTTGGATTTCCGTCCATGTATTGCAAACCACCCGAGACATTCTAATATGGGTAGAGATGAGCTAACAGCAGCATGAAGCTACAACATCTCCAGTAGCCTCTGACCAGAAAGCTTCTCTGTCATGTCAGTAAGACACCAGAGTTTTTTTTAGGAGAAAATTTAGCTGAATTCAGATTAACACAAGACATGATGTGAAAAGTGTCAACCACATCATCTAAAGCCCTGGGGGTGTCTTGTGACTAAAGCCAACAAACCTTTACCATCTCTGAAGGCCTCCAGCAGCTGCTGCTGATGTTCTGGCAGAGATGATGATGGCCAAAAACAACAGCAGAAAAACTTACATCTGTGTCTGCTGATGCAGTTTGCTGCAGGACAGATAAAATGGAAACATTTTTGGAAAACGTGGAGATGAATCCACAGATGTGAGTGGAAGGAAAATCCACAACTTGTTGCATTTATTACATTTGAAGTGATAATAATAGGAGTGGAGATCTTTGATGCTGTTAACACATTTTTACAAGAAAATGATGCTTTTATTGAGCAGAAGAGGTTTGTCATGAATGTAGCCATAGATAATTTCCATTCAACGTGTTTTAAAGATGTTCTTTTAAAATATTTTACATTTAAAAGTCTTTCTTTAGTTTCAAATTTGAATAAATCAGGCACTAATTTACAGTGTAATTTACCTCTCTTTCCAACCATATGAGTTTCTTCATTGGTTAGGGGGTATTTGGCTAAAATATTATTCCACAAGGGGTACATTGGAAAGAAGTTTGAGAAACACTGTAGGAGAGGATGGTCAGGACTGGGGAAACTTGTTTACCTCAGAGGTCTGTGAAGCTTGCTATCCTGTCACCCAGTGTTTGCTGCTGCTTAACTTGCTGCCATTTATCCTATATAATTAAAACATGGCAAACAGAGGGAGCTCAGGATCAACTTCAGCACTTGATGCCACCTCAAATTTTATTTGTGACCCTGAAAGGCACATCAGTCCCAGCTATAAAGACAAATGTAAAGACCAAGAGTCAAACACCTTGCATGAATGTAAAAAAGAAAACCCTAATACATTTCTTTAATGTGAATAGTTTAACCCTAACCTAAGATCAAAAGCTGGGTTAGATCGCAGTTTGATTTAAAAGGCAGATTACACCATCTATCCAAATAACACTGCCATATTTTTTCCAGTATCCCTTAATACACTGCTAAAAATAATAAAGGGAATACTTAAACAACACAATGTAACTCCAAGTCAATCACACTTCTGTGTAATCAAACGGTCCACTTAGGAAGCAACACTGACTGACAATCAGTTTTACATGTTGTTGTACAAATGGAATAGATAACAGGTGTAAATTATAGGCAATTAGCAAGACACCCCCAATAAAGGAGTGGTTCTGCAGGTGGTGACCACAGACCAC
>JBAFTA010000004.1:9221985-9231987 GCA_036919975.1 Melanotaenia parkinsoni
GTTATTGGTTCAGGGAGGAAAAGGCTTCTGTGTTTGGCCAAAGAAGGGCCAAAAGAAAAAAGGAGGAAAAGAAAAGAAGAAGAAAAAAAAAAACAAGTAAAAAAAAAAAAAAAAAAAAAAAAAAAAAGGATTAAAATAAAATAATAATAACGTAAAAAGTATAAATTTACTTCATATAAAAGGGACAAAGCAAACTAGCAATGCAAACGAACATACTGTAACCAGTTTCAACCTCATCACTGTTATCTGATTTCTTCAGAATGAACGAGAGTGTGAGTGCTTGCCGGGATACGTGGGTAATGGAGTCCAGTGTCTGGAGAAAGTAGTGCCCCCTGTTGACCGCTGCCTGGAAGACAATGGAGACTGTGACCCTGTGGCTTACTGCAAGGATCTGCATTACCATGGTAACACATCATTAATATAGTAACACATTTTTATTGAATTCTGTTGTCAGAGTACCACGTCTGCTTCTTATCGCCATACAAATGATCGCTGTTACCATGGTAACACCTCAGAAACATGCAAAGTAACAGACAGAATTGTAAATGTCCCCCTGTTTACTGATAACACCTGTATTACCATGGCAACACATCTATAACATCTTTCATTGTGACTCCAGTTATGTTATGTTACCATGGTAACATGTTTAAAACCATGAACCAGCAGCTGCTGCAGTTTTATGACGTGCTGTCTATGTTGAACAGGAGCCATGTTGGTTTCACACTCCTCCTAGATTGCTGTTTCCATGGAAACTATCGAATCCACAGCTTTTGACCTTTATAGCATCCTTGTTGCCATGGAGATACTTTAAAACATGGTTTATTAGTTCTGGATTTGAATTCTGTCTTTTTGGAGCAATAACTGTAAACAAAGAAACATTGAATGAAACTTTTTAAGGCCCAAAGCTCATTAAACATGGAGCTCATTAATACCCAGAGATGATTATCACATGGTGCTCATTCTTTGGGGTATAATGATCATGTAAAAATAACTGTTCATGGTTCAGTTTGTGGGAGACTGTTAATCAGAGAGCAGGTACTGTTCAACTGATGTTTTAGTCTGAAGTCATTCATGTCTCACAGGTAAAGGTTATACTGTTGTGAAGAGACATAAATGATTAGTAATCTGAGGTAAAGGCAATGCATTTATTTTTCTCAGCCAACACAGCAGGTGTGTTTCATCTCCGCTCCCCTGAGGGAAAGTACAAGATGAACTTCAGTCAGGCAGACGCCGCCTGCCAGGCTGAGGGCGCCACATTGGCCACCTTTAAACAGCTGGGAGATGCACAGCAGGTAAACCCACACACAGCGGGGGTTTCTATGGAGACACCAGACTGGCCTATTTATCTCCTTCATATAAACACATTAAAGATAAATTAGACATTTGTTAATATTTTGATTTCTGATCTCAGTTTTATCTGCACAAACGCAGCCTGTTCTGAGATGTTATTAAAGGAGAAATGATGCATCAAACCTGATCATTTCATTATGGTGTTGTGAGTTTTTATTGTAGCCTCAGATTTAGAGAAACAGGTAAAAGTGATGTATTTTGTCACATCAACAAGTAATTAAGATTACTTCTTAATCTTAATGCATTCAGCAGTTGGCGTGTGGCTTTCAACAACAAAAAAATCCACCGTTGACCAATCAGTGAATTGCAGTATGTCAAGCTCTGCCCTTTGGGTTGGATTGGTAAGACTGGGACCCAAATCTTACCAATTCAAGGGTCCCAAAAGGATCCCAAAAAGTAGCTGCAACATTAGTTCCAGTTTAAGGGAATCAACATAAAGGAAAGGAACTAGATATATCAATCAGCTCACATTAAAATTTAAATGTATTCGAAAAGGTATTAACAGATTTCTCAAAAATGACCACTTTACAGGTTGAGCCGGCTCAGGTTAATGGCCTTAATGAGAATAATTAAAGCCTGTTGTAAGCCTGGCTTCTAACTACACTTCCATCCTAGTGTCTGCCCTGCTTCCTCCAGTATCTGACCTAGACAAGTGGCTTCTGTGATCCAGGTGAATGTTACCGGTTACACTAGTTAATGGTAGCTACCTTCTAATAATCTGAGCGCTTCTTGGTTGTCACGTAATATTTAGAAGCTCTTGGGATTTGTATTAAATCAGGCTAAACTAACCGATAAGAACCCTACCATTAATAATGTTATACCACAACAAGATGTTAGACTGAATGGAACTTCATCAAAAGGGAACAATGATTACAACTTTAACTTTAAGCAATTTAGCAGAGAAAAGTATACAGTACTAACCTGAATAAATGTAAAATAATTAAAAGTTAAATTAATCATCAAAAGTTAAGACAAGTAAATCAATCAGTTTGATTCTAAAAAATATAAATAAATTTTTTTTTTATTAACTCACTCCTAAATATATTTGATAATCCAACTTGAGGCTGTGTAAATCCATTTGTCCTGGGGAGGAGGGTACTTTCTTATAATTCCTTTGTAATAGCTTAAGTACCCAAACCTCAACTCCTTTAAGTTAGGTTCCAAGGAACAGTCCTTTGTCTCGCCAGAATCTAAGTCCTTTTCCATAGTAAAAGGTAATCTTATTCAAAGGTCCTTTAACATCCATAAGTCCAGGTACTCCGCCTTGACACGAGGAAGCCAGAGAACTTAAAAGTCCGATTTTAGGTCAGCAGCTGTTAAGACACAAAGTCGGTTCATCTCAAGACAACCTGTGTATAATTCAATTGGTTTCAGCTCCAACTTCTCCTGAGCAGCAGAGACATTACTCCCTACGGGGCTCATTGGAAGAATGCTATTTTTTTTCTTAATTTAATCATATTTGTAATCTTTCATCTTCTTGGCATCATCCCTTACTGACATACCTCAACTTTTTCTCTAGTCCTGACGTTAGCCTGATGTCTCTTGAAAAATCCCAAGATCCTGCAGACAATGGACCATCTGGTTCCTTTTCCTGATGGGACTTGCTGAGCCCCTATCCTTACTTCCTTCAAAGTTGTTTCTTCCTTCCTTTGATACAGCGCAGATCACAAGACTGGTTCAGCTTTCATCCAGTTACCTTACTTGAACATTAAAAACATTACTTTTCTGATAACATCATTGATGGTTTTATACATATCATTTCCCCAGTACTGCAGAATATCACTTTCTGAACAATTTGTACATTTCTCTACCAAGGTCATCACAGTCTGTTCTGGTTACATGCAGGTCTTATAACAGGATTATTATGGTATATGAGTTAACAGTGATTATGCTGTTTACAGTTTAATTCCCACACCAGCCTTTTTGATACACATGCTAGTCCATTTGCTCGTAAAGTTCACTTCATTTGGGGTATTGGGAATTTGAAAACAAATTCTGATTTGAATCAAAGAAGCTGACTCGGTCCGCCTACCAATGCAGGTGTCAATCCGTTTCAAGCAGACCAAACACAGGAAGTGGACTACAAAACAAAGTGCATTGTGGGTTCAGTGCATAGCATCCTGGGTAAACACAACCAAAACAAATGTGCATGTGGGGCAATAGACAACTCTGGATGGTACAAATGTCTCTTGGTTCAGATGTGGAAGCAATAGTTCTGATAGAATCCTGTTCAACCCAAGACTGCTAGGATCTGATGGAGCTTTAGTTGTTATGTACTAGAAACCAAAGTCGTTCTTTATTAACCAATCTATGAACAAGTTTTCTTCTTCCCTGTGAGTCTCATCTTCTCTGTTTCAGTAGTTCTTGGAACAGCGGCACCTCTGGCGAACCCTGGATCTCGTTATTTTAGAGGTCTGATTTGTTTTAGAAGTGTAGCGTGAATGTAATCTCAAACCGGAAAAATATTGCACCCCCAAACTGAACCGAGTCGCCAATTGGACTGAGTCTAGTGGACTATCATGATGCAAATGCACCCTCAGAGAGGCCTATGGTTTGATAACTTGGAGGTCCCATTCCTCCATCCCTTTGACATTATACAATTATTAAACTGCTTCTTCTATTTTACTGTTTTCTGGAAGCCAGAAGATAACTGAATCTTATTTTTACTTCATCAGAAGCTTGTAGCTGAACACATGATCCATTTTCATCACATTTGTGGATATTTCACCTCAGATCCAACTCATGGGCTCAAGTATAAAGCTCAACTTCCACTTTCACAGGCCTGGTGGGCGAGTGAAAGAGTTCTAATCAAAAGTCTAGTGTGTCTGTTGACTCTACTAGATTTTCCGTGATTTTTGATCAGTCATTATTGTTCTTCTCTGATCCTGACAGTTGGGGATGCATCTGTGTGTTGCTGGCTGGATAGATGGAGGGAAGGTGGGATATCCGACCCGCTTCCCTTCAGTCAAGTGTGGAGACAACCATGTGGGCCTGGTTATGTACAAAGAGCCGGTGGACCAGAGCAGCAACTACGACGCCTACTGCTACAGGCTCAGAGGTACTACAGCAGTAAAATGTGTGTTCGGTCAGAGGTGGCGCCATTCTGATCTGCCCAACCATTTTTCTTTTTACTATTGCTTACTTTACTGCAGCATCTTGACCCCCTTGTCCCCTCTTGATGTATTTTTGGTTCATTTTAACATGCTGTGTTGTCTGTGGTTCTTACCAACTTTGCCCTTCTTGCTTCTGTAGAGAAACAAGGTGTTGAACCAAGCAGTTTTTTAAAAAACTTTAAAACCCCCCTCATATTACAGATGTTCTCTTTCAGATTTAAAAAGTTCAATATACAGATACTTCATGACATTATCAATGTTTCATGTTAATTTTGTGATACAAAATGATTTACTTTTAGAGGTTAGTAAGGATTTGTAAAATCTGAGATATCACATTATTCAGAGAGATTGAACGATCTCTTTTTGGCCTCTACTGCTGTTATTGGACATTAACTATGCACTTAAAGGTGTAGAGTATGGAATAAAAAAGCAAAGATTTTAATCTCTGCACAATTTTACACAGACAAGTTTAAAGATAATTTGTCAGTGTTACTTAAATTGTGTTAACTCAAGTTATTGTTTTGGAAATGTAATAATTTAAATATGTGTAATATACTTTACAGATAAATGAATTAAAATTAGTTTTAAAGTGATCATATGATCAAATAATACATTCTGCTATAGAAATGTTAACAGATTAAATAAATAAATCTATGTAAAAGATTACTTCTGATGTGAATGTGTATGTGTGCAGATGTTTCATGTACATGTCCCCCTGATTACATTGGAGACGGAGACTTCTGTAACGGGGTTCTGATCAGCATCCTTGCAACATCCAGCAACTTCTCCATTTTCTATAAGGTGAGTGTGCCAGCTTCACTGCTTAATAGCTAACACTGTATGACTTACAGTAACACTGTATTTTCAGTGCATCTCAGTGTTTCCATGAGCTCATCAGATGTTTGGCTCCAAGCTGATCAATAAAAATGAGTTATATTAATGCAGGTCTACAGCAGTGCTCTAATAAATCATAACCAGGACATACTCCTTACGCTCAGAGTTGTGGTCGATTTATTGGCAGAAATGTAAAATATTTATTGTAGGTGTTCTGTCGCATGAATATAACAACTGAACCGTTACATCCAAAGATGCTGCAGGTTTCATTCGTATCTCTACCATCCTGCAGCATTATGTTACCATAGCAACCCAGAGTAGTGTCCGGTTCAGGAGTAACAAAAGCATCATTGAGTGTTTTTTGTAAATGGTAACTTAAAGTTTGTAAATTTTTGGGGAAACATTTAAAAACTGCTGATGATTTGGGTCCAGTTAAACGCAATCTTGAATTTTTCCAGAGCTGATGTCAAATGATCGCCGGTCGGGTCAGTGGAGCTCACCAGGCAAAGCTAGCTTTTCTTTTACAAAGTAGGGTTGGCTCTTATATAAAAGGGATACGTGGAAATATGAGGAAGTATTCAGTAATCTTTTGGGTGTTTTTATGGGAATGTAACACGTGACATAAAAGTTAGATGAAATATGGCATGATGTATATATATATATATTGGAAAGTGACTATTTTCTTCACACACTCAAATTTCTATGTTTCATTGGACCTGAACCAAACCAGAGATGCAGCATCATTTCTTTGATTAGACTGGAGATTCATCTGTGAATATCACTTTCATCCAATCATCCTCAGTTCATCCTTCAGCTTCACGGGAACCTGCTTTTCTTCTGTTTATCTGTTAGTGATGGTTTATCTTTGACTTTTTCTGGATGGTAATCCCATTTCCTTCAGCTGCTTTCTGATTGTTCGCTCAAAAAGCATTGTGTCATGTTTCTGTAAGTTTGGTTTTCATTTTTACTGTTGTGCATTTTCTCAACTAGAATATGCACATCTCAACCTTGTATTCAGTAGCTTTCAAAAATATGACAAAACACATCCAACAGCTGTGGTCCAAACCAAGCCATTGTTATTACACTGAAAAACACATTCACATACAATTTGGGCTCTGAGTCATTCAAAATATTTTATCTCATTTAATCACAGTCCCAAGGTTAGCTCACAATTAAGCACTAATTTTTTTCTGTTTCTAAATGTACCATACTAGGATATTCATCATGTTTTCAATACTCCTGTTATAGAATAAGGCACTTGGGTGGCACTCTCTCATACCACTTCTCATAGCCTCACCTTCATCTAGAAACAAACAAATAACCAGCAGTAAGTTGCCTGCAGAGCTGTAGCCCCATTTCCAACTTATTAGTTTAGTTTATCCAGATCAGCTGTTGAAAGGTTGCTGCTTGTAGGAGTTATCAGGACGTCTCTGCTGGAAGCTATCTATCAAAGTCTGTCTTTAGAGGAGGAGGAGGCTCTAAATCAGCTGTTCTGCACACCAGGTATTTGAAACGTATTTGAACATACTACGGTGATAACTCAGTTCACATTGACAGTAGAGAAAATGTCATCCATGCAGAGAATCTTCTTGGTGAAGAAGGAGCTGAGCCAAAAGGCAAATGTATGATTTATTGGTCGATCTATGTTCCTACTCTCACCTATGGTCACGAGCTGTGGGTAGTAACTGAAAGAACAAGATCGCAAATACATGGCAGGGTGGCCGGGCTCTCCCTTAGAGATAGGGTGAGAAGCTCGGTGATCCAGAAGGGGCTCAGAGTAGAGTCGCTGCTCCTCTGCATCGAGAGGAGCCAGATGAAGTGGCTCGGGCATCCGGTTAGGATGCCTCCTGGAAACCTCCCTGGTGAGGTTTTCCAGGCACAGCCCACAGGGATGAGGCCCCGGGAAAGACTCAGGACACACTGGATGGACAACATCTCTCGGCTGGCCTGGGAATGCCTCGGGATCCCCCCGGCTGAGCTGGTGAATGTGGCCGGGGAGAGGAAAGTCTGAGTTTCCCTGATTAGGCAGCTGCCCCCGCAACCCGACTCCGGATAAGTGGCTGAAGATGGATGGATGTCATTAAAGCATTAACTTTGACAGCCCTCCACACAATACTTATGTTGCACCCTTGAAGCAGACAAGACTCCGTCTTGATTTTGGCAACTTTATTCACCCCGCACTGCATATATTTTTAAAAAATATGTGGATTTTCTTGAGGCAGCCAGGACATGCAAAGATGACCACGCTACACACACCGAGCCAGCCGTGTTACACACGTTGCATATATACACACCCAGGTGCACGCAGGCTGATGACGTATTATAGCTCACAAGTGTTACATGCCCCCGCAACATACACAACAGAAAATACCCACAGAACGAATGACTTCAAAAATCACCTGAATGATAATAATAAAAGAAAGGAACATTGCCTAAACACCTCTCCTGGACATTATCCAAATTAGAACATTTTATAACTCAATATTTCCGGGCTGTAACACTTATAAACATGCATAGTAAATCAGCGGACCTTCAGAATTTTGTGTGAGAAACAGACGTGACCTACAATAAATAATGAGCTTCAGAAGGCATCTAATGAGCCGTAATGAGAGGAAGCTGACGACTTGAGGCTTAGTACTGACTAAACAAGAAATAATGGCTTCAGTTCAGCTCCAAGAGATAAAAACAATTAAACTCGATATATCCAGATCGTACAGAGAGAATGCCAAATAATCAAAGCCACAGATCATCAGAAAGCTGTTTTATTTCCAGCTGTTTTGTGCTCTGCACATGAAACCAGTGCAGTTCCAGTTTTACGCCTGGCTCTCGTGTCTTCTGTTCAGAGATGAGTCTGTGAAGTTTTGACCTTATTAAAAACCTGGAATCTGTTTCCTGCTAAACTAGAAGTGAGAGCATAGACTTGCATAGACAAACATTATTTTCAGCTGAGATGACACATAGGCCACCAAAGGCTCCTTTCAGAGAAAATACAGTCTTCAGTCTTGTTAATGACGTGTAAGTTGTCTGTCAGCACACAGTCGCTTGGTTTCCAGCTTTAGTTTGACTGGCTTCCTCCTGGCATGGGGAGGAGGTTTGTTTTTCCCTAAGACCAATGTATTTGCCTAAATTTCACAGCATTTGTGGTTTCCACTGATACAAAGTCAAGCCAACAAACCTGTTTGGAAGAGTTTTTGGAATTGAGCACAAAGAAACAGTCCAGCACATTCTTCCATTTCTTGTTCAGTAACCATGCCTGGGGAGTGCTAAAACCTGTTTGAGCCTGTTGAAAATATCCTATAGCTCTCAGAACTTAAAATACTAGGGAAGATCTTTCAATTCAATCAGTATACAAGTAATAATGTTCTGGAAAATTCTCCAATCGGTAGCTTAAACTACAGATGAAGGTGTTAGAATTGGGAATAAAAAAGAGCACCTACCAAAGACATTGTGAAGGAATCGCAGTGAGTCAGGCCAAAGAACGAAATTACTGTGGCATGTGCTTCACGCCTTCAGGCAGATTTGCATGAGAACCATCTGGTCAGCATGAACAATATAACATTTAGCCTCTGAATTACCAGATATAGGGCGATTCCCATGTTTTTTCAGAGACCTTGACCACATTAGATCAGGTCCTCATAAAAACAAACAAACAAAAAAAAATTTGGATTGAAATATTCTACACAGTATGTAATTTGTGATTTAGAGCATTTGTGTGTGTCGGTCAGTTGGTCCAAAAGAGAAAGGATTTGTCAGGATAGACTTTTTCTCAATTAACATTTTAATAAAAGATCAAGGTGAGAAAAATGTATCAGACGTCGTCTATCTTTAAAGTGTCATGGACTCTGACCAGATACGTGAAACCCTTAAACTAAAACCCCTAAACAATAGTTTAGCAACCCCAACACACTCACATAAATCCTACTCTCCATGCTTTCAAGCCCTCTGATAAACACTTCAGATACATTTCAAAAGTCACCTTAAACCTTTTTTTCTTTTCTTCTTCTTGAAGCACAGATTTGTCTGTCGCTATACAACCTAGTATCATGGACCTGCTCTTTAAACTACAATTACATGCAGAAACATTACTTTATTGGCTTATATGTGGTTGAGGCATCTGCCATCAGCAAAAAGATGTTAAAAAATACAATAATATTTAGAAATAAATTTCCACTTAATATACATGAAGTTTGTAAGATTACAGAATGTTACATCACATTTTTACATCTGTTAGCAATGTTGAAAAACACTTTGTTACCCATATATGTAATGTTGAAGATGAAGCCTACCCAGGACCATATTTTATGTTTGGATCTTGGCTTTGATGACTCACACTGATGCGTGGAGTTTTGTTTTGCTTTTTTATTTCGTCATTCCTGCTAAATTGAATAAGTTTCATCTACTTGGGCAACTGGATTTGCTGATGTATAGTTCTGCATGTTAGTTTTTTTTTTTGTTTTTTTTTTTTTAACCGATTAAATAAATCAATATTGTTTTGTTGTAAATTATTAAAATGATGATGATAATCAGGGCCTCAAAAAATTTAGATTTTTTCTTTCTTTCATTGTCATCTATAATATATAATAATATATAATCTATATTACCCAAATTTCCCTGAGGACTCTCAAAAAGGAATTAATAAAGTATTTCTATTCTATTCTATTCTATTCTATTCTATTCTATTCTATTCTATTCTATTCTATTCTAT
>JBAFTA010000004.1:9245320-9271650 GCA_036919975.1 Melanotaenia parkinsoni
AATGTAAACATGGTGCTCCAAACTGACACAGTCTCTCCAACAGCAGAGAAAAGTCTTTCTTCAGGATCTCGGAGCCAATTTTCCTCCTCAGAATATCAAAAGACCCTGTGTGGACAATGATCTTCATACCATCTGGATGTGAAGACAAAATGGTCGGCAACATCTCTATCAGTTGCCTGACTGGTGTATCAAAAAGTGTTAAATTTTCCATCTTTGCCATCCTCACATGCTTTGTTATGGAGTCCCCAATCAGAATTGTCTCTATTTGTTTTTGTGTGGAGGCGCCGATAACTTCTCTAGTCCCACTGTTTGTGGAATTTTGGCCTCTCCTGGTCTGGTTAGCCCTGGGCTAAGTTTTAGGGCTATTTCTGAATTTTTATTAATCCTTGCATTACATTCATCCTCATTCATTTTAATATGAGTCAACACATCATATTTATTATGCAGTGAGACTTCAGGTGGAGGAGTGAATGCTGGAGCTTGAAATTTCCTGCTGGATTTACCTCTGCAACGAATAACATCAGACCAGGTTCTGGCCGGGGTTGATGACTTCGGTCTGGCACCAACACTGTTCCAGTAGGAGAGATCAGTCTGACCGTCTGGTTTGAGATCTTCTCCAGCTATTCCAGTGTCATTTGAGAACACTGCAGGAAGTGTATCAGCCAGGTCTCTAGCGGGAGGCTCCACATTCGACATGCCTTTGCATATGAAGATTTGACTCAATCCATTTGAATACTCAGTAGCTTGTACAGAAGCTGCAATAGAGTCAATAAATTCTTCATTTACATGAATGTCTTGCAGTGTTTCGATTCTTTTCTCCAGCTGTGTTATCCTCAAGGAAAGTTGCTCACACTCAGTGCAGCTCACTGATTCTGGAGGGTTAGGAGACATCGTTCCACTAGTTCTCCAATGGCAATCAACTAGATTTATAAAAAAATTATATATATTTGTTCTAGTGATTTCTAAGTGACAAGAAGTCCTTGTTCCTAAATTTCTTGCTGATAAAGATAAGAAAAAAGAAGAAAAAAAGAAGAAAAATGCAAGCAGAAAGGAGAGCAAAACAAGAAGTGTCCGCACGGCAGCAGAGCAGGAAGCAGCAGGAACTACCATAGATGAGAACAAGACAAGTGTCAAGTTTAAAGTTGTTTATTTGTCATATCATGTGCAAGATGGCGGTGAAATGCAGTTGTACATATATCCGAGGCTGTGCACACCCTGTGGAAGGTGGGGAGTGTTGTATAGAGGGTGCTGACCTCAGCAACCTCTGCACCCTCCGCAGGGCCTTCCAGTCACAACCAGTACTGTTCCCATACAACTGAGGTATGTAAGCAGTCAGAACACTCTCCACGACTCCAGTCTAGAACATTCTCGAGATTTTCAGACAGACTCTGAAAAAGATTCTGCCTCACCTTCTTCGCCTGGCTGGCTATGTGCAGAGCCCAGGATAGATCCTCCATAATCTGCACACCCACGTACTTGAAACTGCACACACTCTCCACCACAGTCCATTTAATCCTAAGAGGGGTAGTTCCTCTGCTGTCTTCTCCCATAGTCACTAATCATCTCCTTAGTTTTGTCTACATTTAGCAGGAGGTTGTTAGCATGGCACCACTCTGTCAGTTTCTCCACCTTCTCTGTATATGTCCACTTATCATTGTTGTTGATGCAACCAACCACTACTGTGTTGTCCGCGAACTTCACTATGGTGTTGGAGCTGTCCATGGCTAAACAGTCATGAGTGTACAGGGAGAAGAGCAGAAGGCTGAGGACGCAGCCCTGTGGAGAACCAGTGTTGAGGGTTTAGTGGCTGGGGGTGTGTCTGCCCACCTGAGTTCTGTTTGACAGGAAGTCCAGGATCCAGGCACACAGGGTGGAGTTCAGCCCCAGGCTGAGCAGCTTGGAATGGAGCGTGGTGGGGACTGTGGTGTTGAAAGCTGAACTAAAGTCAATGAATAGCATGCTTACATAGTCCTTTGTGAGCTTGTCCAGGTGGGTGAGGGTGGTGTGCAGTACCTGGAAGATGACGCTGTCTATCGATCTGTTTCGCTGGTAGGTAAACTGAAGTGAGTCCAGAGACTCAGGGAGGGAGGCACAGATGTGCCCCCAACCAATCTCTCGAAGCACTTCATGAGCTCAGAGATGACGGCCACGAAGCAGTACTCATTAAGACTGTCTGGAGAGGTATTCTCGATAATGAGATTAATGGTAATGGCTCTTTTAAAGCAGTCAGGGACCCCAGACTAAGAGAAAGGTTGAACACTGTGGTGAAGACAGGAGCTAGCAGGTCAACACCTGACCAAGAATGTGGTCAGGTCCTGTTGCCTTCCTGAGTATTGCACTAGTGTACTGTTGTTCTCAGCGTACTGTTCTGGCAGAAGGAGTCTCGACTTTCCAAAAGGTGGCAAAGACACCGCTTTGTAGCCCTCTTTGAATTGTGTGTAACAGTGGCCCAAGATGTTATTCCCTCTGGTGGCACATGTGAGGTGTTGATAACTTTTTTAAAGTTAGCTTTGTTAAAATCCCCCGCCACAATGAGGGCAGCGTCCGGGTGTGGGGTCTGGTGGCGGCACAGCACATCATGTAGGTCCGATAGTGCTGTGTCATTGTCTGCATGTGGCAGTAAGGATGATGGCTGTAAATTGCCGGGGAGATGGCACGGTCGGCAGAGGATGGAAAAATGTTCCAAATCTGGTGAGCATCTGAGTTTTGGTGTTTCCGGGGTTACACCAGTTGTTCACCATAAAACCAACTCATCCGCCTTTAGGCTTGCCTGATTCCTCCAATCCGTCCTTTCGGAAAACAGAGAAGAATTCTAAAAGTGATATGGTCTGGTCTGGCACGAGAGGAGTGAGCCATGTTTCTGTCAGGAAGACAACGCTGCAGTTACCCACATCCCATTGGCATCTCACACAACCCCTGAGTTCATCCAACTTGTTTTCCAGGGAATGGACGTTAGTAGGATGCTGAGCAGAGGTGTGCAATGGGCCTGGGATCTCAGCCTTTTCCGAACACCACAACACACCAGTGCTTTTTATTTTGGTGATGCATGTCAGTTGTTTTCACGCCGGATCTCCGTCGACCACTCTTGGTTCCCGTGAAATAAGTCTGAAATCTGGGTTCTGACCCAGACCAGAAAGTGAGCCCATATAACACCAGTTTTAAAGTCTCTACATTGGATTCCTGTCAGTTTCAGAATGGATTTTAAATTTATTTCACTGTTTTTTATGTGACTGGATCTGACCTGCTTTTACATTATGAGCCTGTTAAAACCCTAAGGTTGGTTGTTTTTAAAATAATTCCTAAAGTTAGAGCTAAAACTCCACGAGCAAAGAACTTTCTCTTCCTATGGTCATCGTTTGTGGAACAATCTTCCTGAAGACCTGAAAACAGCAGGAAATGTTAAAAATCCAGCTTTTTAACCTTGCTTTTATCTTAATTTTGCTGTATTTTTTATATATATATATTTAGCTATATTTTATGCTTTGTTAAATATTTTAAGTTTTTGTTTACCTCATCTCTAGTTTTCCTTCACTGACAGCACTTCTTCAGTTCAGTTTTACACTATGGGCTGTTGGAGGGCTGTTGAAGTGGCATTCAATCCATTTTGTTCTTGTCATCATTAAGAAAAAAATTTGCACTTGTAAACATCTGCAGGTCTGATCTCAGCCACCAGGGGCCATTGTGTTGACTCCTGCTCACTGGTCTGCAGCTCCTTCTGATAGGCTGCAGTATATGTTGTTGCTGGGTGGTTTGTGGTGGAGAGCAGATGGTTGTGTTTAGTTTCTTGGAATGGTTTCCAGGAAATGAACATTTCAATCTGCATCTTCATTTCCAAAACATTAGAAGTCTGATCAATATACATGATGAGGGAGAAAAATGAAACTCAGATTCTCTGCCTCAGTTATTTTCTTGAATGATCAATGATTTGGTGTTAGCTGTGCACTTTTGAAACCAGTTAAACATGAAAATTTGAACTGGAATTTGATGGAAATGACTCTGTTTTAGCAAATTCTTCCAAGCCCTGATCAAATTTTTTTTATTGGTTTGCTAGAGAATGATTGCTTCATGCTCTCATTAAATGCTGTTTATCACAAAAAACTAAGTTACAGTGTAATAATCACAGTTTACAGCAGCTTTTCATTGTTTTTTTTTTCTAAATGGACCTGCAGTTTGAGCAAATCTTTGTAATTGGACAACTGTTGATCAGAAGTCCAAAATTTATACAGTGTAATAATAGAGAGGAATCATTCACCTCTTTATTTGAAGAGGTTTGATTATGTCTTACAGCATTTTGGGAAGGATCCTTACAGAGACCAACTTTTATTTTCACTTGGTAAGAGATGTTTAAAAGTGTAGTGACAGATTGAGTTATCAGGGTTGTGGAGGAAACGTCGCTTTTAACATCCACCCTTTTGTGAGGGTTCAACACCCGCACTTTTTTTTAAAAGAATTTTTCCCACAGTTTTGCACGAGCGTTGCTGCTCTAGTCGATCTCTGGTCCTCTGTGTGTCTGTGCTGCATGGCTGCCTCCTTCCTCTCCTGTTGCTCCGTGAATCAGGACACCAGCTGTCAGTGATCAGCTGATCGGCATTTCCGTTGCTAGTACCATCTCTCTTGTGTTTGTTTATTGTTTAGCTGAGAGGAGGAGGAAACTAGCGGTTCATGGTTCGCACTGGCACATATTTACTCCAAAGTATTTTATTTTGGAAGCTGTAGCAAAAGTAAGCTTAATAACAGCAGCAAGGGGATGTCTTCTCTAAATGATTGGTGCTGTGCAGATGTTAAAGACACAGGTCTGATCATTTAGGGGCCATGAATGTAGTGTGAGAAATAACAGTTTCTTAGATACAAACCAGAGCAGGACCCTCACTAAAAAAGTAGTTGACAGGTGTTAGAGAGGATTTATACTTCAGGTATGCGGGGGCGAGTCTAGAAATGTTCTGATGAGGGGGCCAGGAAAATGGGGGCACAAATGGGACCTTTTTTTTAAGATTTAAATTTTCTGAATTATTGATTAATATTATTACATCTAAAGTGATCATTGAATGTAAAAAAGTGAAGAAAAAACAAACAGCCAAAGATATTTCTTTACCAACAGTTGTTTACGTCGTATACATTTTATCACTGCTGCACAAAGACTTTAGTTAGTTAATTTATGTATTAAACAACAAATAATCATACATCATGATTACTCATACTAACACACAACACACATACTCTTCAATGTTAAATGGAAACATGTGTTTTATCCAGGTCATCAGGGTTATTAGTGTTTCTTCATTAATAATGACTGTTTAACTTCAGTCGTGGTTTTAAGGTTTTATGACAGATATCACCATGAAGAGTTGGTGAGATAATGCTGTATGAATTCTGTATTATGATCTAGAACATGGTTGAAATGCAGAACATCATATAGAAGTATTTTACATGCTGCAATTGCCGACCACTGCAGAAGCCCATTTCATGATCCAACAGCTTGTAGAAGTTGAAGTAATGGTTTCCTGTATGACGTTTTCAGTCTCTTAAATGGTTGTAAAGGAATTTTGGTCCACTGCTATATAAAGAAAATGCAGAAACGTTTGGTTTACAAACACTAAACAAACGGTATTCTCTTTCACAGTAACAGTTAAAATGTTTCTTGTAAATCTCATCTTAAATATAAATTAATTTAAGTCAAATATTTATGACAAAAGAAGACGAACACTTCAGCATTTATTAGTTAAAAGGTAACAAGTCAGCAGGATGAATTTCAAAGCTGTGAAGCTGCTTTCCTTCTAATCCCAGTGGGAATGATATTTGATGAATATCAACCATCAGGTGAAAAAGCAGGATTAGAATCTCAGCACTTTTCAGTTGAAGGGTGAGGTTAATCTGGACATCATGCACAATCACTTCCATCCATGCAATAATATATTATCCAAATATCTTAGACAGACAGACGTTTTTGTATAACTGCACAAGAAAACTTGGCAGTTTTCCTCAGACTGACAAACCAGACTGAATGTCTTCCTCTTTTTTCCAGCTGCTTATCTTAATATGATCCATATTTGTAAATATGATCTGTAAATATTGAGTAACAGTCACCCGCCAACCATTGCAACGCTGCATCCAATGTCTTGTCACCTGTTGCAGGTTGTTTACACCCCAGCGGAAAGATGTGTAGCGTCTGCTGTCTCTGATGTTTCTTTGTGTGTTTTTTAATCACAAGCCTGAGCTGCAGTCCACCACCTTGCATAAGAAAGTTGTGGGTTTCAGGTTGGTCTTATAACCACCAGCAGCGTTGGCTCCTTTAGCAGCTTCGGTTGACAAATTTACTCAGAGGAGAGAAGTGTGGAGAACGTACACATGGGTCATCAGGAAGTTGTGTCCGTCCACAGACTTTCTCCCATTCAGCTCTTCTTATCCCTCGGAAACCAGTGAAGACTTGTGTTGCTGTTTTTGTGCAACTAAAAAAAGAGCTCAATGCAGCAGTTTCTTTTTCTGGAAAAAAACATCTTGCCATAAACAAGTCACATTTGCATTAACTTGAATGGTGAACATCCAGCAGTTTGTGCTCTTCTTGGCATTTGGTTTTAAACAACAAATAATCCACCATATATTTAAACATGGTGCTGTTTCCGCTTTCTTATTGCTCATTCGCACCGGAAACGATGATTCATTCAACCAATGACTGCAGTGTATTAAGCTCCCGACGGAAGCGCCTTACAAAAGTAGGACAGCTTAGATCTTCTATTTTGGCACCCTTCACAGTTGTTGCCTGTAAACACCCAAAGAAATGCATATTGTCCCCAGAACTGGACCCCTTGGTGGAAACAGAGCTTTTAGGTGCCACTACAGCATTTCAGTTAGCTTGAAGTCTGGACTTTGACTGGATCACTGCACCACCTTGATTCTGTTTAGACTGAGGTCTCTTCGACGCAGATCTGCCTGGGTCGGGTTTAAAAACAACAACAACAACAAAAAAGTATTTGTGACTTTCAGACAGTCATAAAAAAAATTCTGAAATGAGCAACTGTGAGAACATAGCCAACACACCTGACTCAAATTAAGTGGATTCAACACTCATTAGTTTTAGTCAGGATTGGTGCTCTTGAGGACTGACGTTGGCCTCCCCTGCTCTAGGGGATGGACCAGACAAAAGCGCGGCTCAGTAGACTCCTATAATGAGTCAAATCAGTGAATCCATGTTTCCCTTGCCCAGACGTGGGTCACCGGGGTCCCTCTCTGGAGCCAGGCCTGGAGGTGGGGCACGGAGGCTGTGGTGGTTAAAAAGCTCCTTCGTGGCAGGGTCCCGGGGGTGGATGAGATCTGCATGCAGTTTCTTAAGGCTCTGGATGCTGTAGGGCTGTCTTGGCTGACACGCCACTGCAGCATTGCGTAGACATCTGGGATAGTTCCCCTGGGTGGTGGTTCCTCTTTTCAAAAATGGGGACTGGAGGGTGTGCTCCAACTACAGGAGGATCACACTCCTCAGCCTCCCTGGTAAAGTCTATTCAGTAGTCCTGGAGAGGAGGGTCCACAGGATAGTCAAATCTCGGATTGAGGAGGAGCAGTGTGGTTTTCGTCCTGGTCATGAAACAGTAGACCAGCTCTACGCCCTCTTCAGGGTCTCGGAGGGGGCATGGAAGTTTGCTCAACCAGTCTACAAGTGCTTTGTGGACTTGGAGAAGGCATTCAGCCGTGCCCCCTGCTCCTATGGAAGTGGCCTCAGGATTGGGTCTCTGCTCTTTGCGGATGACGTGGTTCTGTTGGCTTAATCGGGCCGTGATCTTCAGCTCTCACTGGAGCAATTTGCAGCCAAGTGAAGCGGCTGGGATGAGAATCAGCATCTCCAAATCCGAGACCATGTTCCTCAGCCGGAAAAGGGTGGAGTGCTTTCTCCCAGTCGGGAATAAGGTCTTGCCCCAAGTGGAGGAGTTCAAGTATCTCGGCGTCTTGTTCATGAGTGAGAGAAGGATGTAGCTGGGGATTGACAGGTGGATCGGTGCGGCGTCTGCAGTGAAGCAGACTCTGCATCGGTCTGTTGTGGTAAAGAAGGAGCTGAGGCAAAAGGCAAAGCTCTCAATTTACCGGTCGATCTACGTTCCTACCCTCACCTATGGTCACGAGCTGTGGGTAGTGACTGAAAGAAGAAGATCGCAAATACAAGCAACCGAAATGAGTTTTCTCCGCAGGGTCACTGGCAGGTTCTGAAATTAATACCAAATGTTAGCAAATTTTTCGTTTGACGAGTAAATCTCAGAGGGCTATCCGCCAAGTGGCCATTAAATGTTTGTACCAAATTAGTCATGTTTTTCAGTCTTTCTTTTAGTGGGTTTCTTCTTTATGTTCCTCTGCTGTCTGCATGTATGAACGACGCGAACAGATGCAAACACACGCGTGTGAAACAAGAAAGTGCTGCACTGTTTCCGTTCTGTTTACTGTTTAGCTCAGGTTAATTAAGTAGGGTGAATATGTGGAGATTTTTAGCAGGAGCCGGCCAGCTTTCCAAAAGAAAGCACCGTGAACTGGAGGATAAATCAGCAGGGCTTACAGCCCCAACCAGAAAGTTTGGATATAGCCGCGCCTTCTTTCAGTTTCACGGCCCGGTTCCGCTCGCTTCCCACGCGCCGACTGTAGGTGGTAACACACCTGCGCGTCACGCTGTCAGCACAGCAGCACTCTGCTGGACGTGATGTTAGCCTGTTAGCTTAACTTAGCTGTTTACAACCTGAAGGGTGACGACAGCTGCTTAACGGGAGCGACGTGAATCTGCAAGACTACAAACAGCTGTCAACCGATTAACTTATAAATATAGTAATGATACTTATTATTATTGTATTGATCAGTTATTAAATTAATTATTATTATTATAAATCAGCTTTTATGATCATTGATAAGCTATTTATATTCAATATTACTGATTTGTCATGAATCAGATCAATAAACTTTAAATTTATTTATTATCAATTTTTGTTAAGTTTATTTTTATTTTATTATTTTATTTTATTATAATAAAATAAAAAGCAAAAATTAGGGAGTATGATCCCACCAAGGCTGTAATGCTGTGGCACAAGGACTGTTAGGAGCAGGAGACCAGACTTCATGGACTGTGTGAAAGCACGAAGAGTAGAAAGAAAGGAGTCTGATTAGGTTTTAGTTATTGAATTCAGACATTAACACTCAAATAAAACAATTTTTCTTGTTGCCTTTGTTTAATGTTACTGTGACTTCCACTTTCAGTTTGGTTACAACACAACATAGTATTATAGAAAATAATATGTGCTTAGAGGTATGTGTGTGTAAAATAATTTAATAATTTGGCCAGTAAAAAATATGTTTGGCCAGTGGATTTTTTCATCTACCAACTTGCATTTTGCCGGTAAGTCAAAAAGTTGATTTTGGATGTTGGTCATTCTACAGAAGCACCATCCTTTCAAGTTATACATTATTGTAAAGTTGCAGTTGGGGGTTAAAAATGATTGGGTTAAAGTTGACTTAATGCGCCCCTTTTTGCTTACCTTAAAAAACAACTCACCTTTACAAAGGATAAACGAAGTCCTTTAAACAATAAACTTTTAATATGTCTTGATTTGTAATTTTCCTCCACGGAATATAAAATGGTTTGAGAGCAAACTGGCTTATATGTTTCTATTTTTTTTTATTTTTTATGTTTTCTCATGATAACGGGATAATTTATCTCTTTATCTTTAAAATTAACATATCTCGAGATAATAATTAAAAAAGAATGGCTGCTCTCAGATTCCATAGGTCCAGAGTAATTTTCGTGACATGTATGGTGATACAGATGTAATACAGATGTGTGAAGTGATTGTTATGTGTTTGTCATACCTGTTGTTTCCAGATTATCTCACGAGGCCACGCCCACTCAAGCGCCATAGCATCAGCCGTCGTGGTGACATTGCTTCTAGCATGTGTGTTGGCGGCAGTCGGCTATTACGTCTTCAAACAGAAGATAGATGCTTTCCGCTTCCACTACTTCAAAGTGAGACACACACACACACACACACACACATTTAATCTGTGTAACATAAGCTTCATTACACTGTTTAAAATCTGAATATTTCTCCTCCTAATAAATGATAACTTTCTTTAAACTTGACTCTAACCACACATGTACTTTCAACTTTTGCCATTGTTCGTTTGGTCACATGACACTGTTAGCATGTAGGTTAGCATGAGAATCAGGATCACTTCATAAACTCATTTTTCTGAGAGTTGCTGTCGTTTCCTCTTTGACAGAATGAGGATGAGGATGTTGTGACCAGCCACAAGACTAAACCCACATTGTTGTCGATCCCCAACCCGCTGTACAGTGGTTCCAGAGCCTTCACTGAGCCATTCGGGGTGAGTTGACCAATCAGGGTGTAAACCAGTGGTTCCAAACCTATTTTCCTTGTGGACCCCCTTCATGCAACTACTAAAACCATGGAACCCCTGCCAGACCCTGTGCTAAAACCATGCTTGGTTTTATGCTCTCAAAAGTGAGATTCTCACCATAAATATTGTTTTGTGGCTGAAACCGGTCCTTCCATAAAGCTTAAGTTAAAATACCAACATATAAACTTACTTTTCTTTTTTAAAATAGGGACAATGTGTGGACAAGTAAAGTATAAGGTAGTTGTAGGTAAATTCAAAATCCTAAGTGATTGATATAAGAATCCATTGGGAGATTTTTACATTTTTATGGGTAGTCAGTGACCTTATCCAACAGCCTTTTATCAGCCGTCTGTGGTTTGATGAAAGAAAATGCCAGAGAGATGTTTGTGAAGGAATTTGACAACACCTATTCACACTTAGCCTCAAGTGAAACTATGGGCAATGGTCTCTCTGACGAGGTTTCTGGTAAGTCACAACACTCAGGTTATAGACTCAGATTAATTAAAGGGACAATAAGCGCAAATTCATCATTTCCAGAAAGAAGGAATTAAAAATCTCAATGTAAATATCCAAAGGTGTAATGTCATCTGGAATTTAGCATGACATCACACATGGTCTCTGTTGATCTCCAGCACTGTGTTTACCAGCCGGTACGGCCGCGCCTTCATGTACGATCATGTGATCCGCCGCCTCCTCTCAGGGCCCTCGGCCCTCCCTCCCTCTGCAAGCGAGCAAGAAGTTGTAGGATAAAATGAGTTTCTGTTGGTCTTTAAAGGTATTTTAGCCTTTTAATTTTTTAGTCATGTATTAGTCTTCTGCCTTTTTAATTTCTTTTATTGTATCTTATCTTTTAATTGCTTTAGTGTGTTTTTAGCTTTTTATTTATTTACCCTTTGAGCCTTGGTAAATTCTTAGAACGTTGTTGTCTTTAGAAGTGCAGATGTCTTGGCTGTGTGTAAAATCTCTTTGTCTTTTTACGAACTGCAAATATGTTTTAAAATGTACAGCACATTGGTAACCCTGTGTTTTTAAAAATGTGCTAGATAGCGGTAGAGGAAGGTGTGGCTCAACAGGCCGGCAGTGCACAACAGCAAATCTTTCTATGAAATGATTTACCTTTTTGCCTCTTTGAAATCTCTCATGACCTCTACCTGATCTGAACAAGCTCTTCTGGATGAGACAGAAACGTCTTCAAGAAACTTAGGCTACATACACACAAAGATGGACGTGATATCATTTTAAAATGTTTCACTTAAAGAATCATTTCAAGAAATGCGCATTAACACAAAACCTCTAAAAAAGCTGTAGTACATGGGCCAACCCTGTAAGTGGCACGCTGCCACAGAAATACATAAAAAAATAGAAGACATGGAGCGTGTACATTTACTCTTGCGATGTGAAAACACATACAAAGAGGATGATGGTAGAGAATCATGCTAAAAAGCTGACATTTGTGTGTGGATTTTTTTCAGATTATTCACAGAAGCTTGTCCAGCACGAATGCAGCACTGTAATCCTCTGTTGCTGTAGCTGTTGATGGGGTTTGTGTGAATGCATTACGGAAGACGTGGGGCTATGACATCATCGGTTCAGGAAAAATGCAAATGATTTGTAAACAAAGAAACAAAACAGTGGCATTTTCAGTTTTATTCACTTTGTGACCCTGTTTTTAAAATGAGCATTTTTGGGCTCCCAAAATGTCCAAACAATTAATTTGTGGATACATCTAAATTAATCTCCATGTGGTCATGGCCTGAATGCAGTCCAGCTGATTTTACTTAACCTACGTTAAAAAATGCCAGTGTGACTAGTCATGCAAACTGAGATACTGAGATGTGGTAGCTTTAGATGATAATGTGTGTAATACACTACAAGAAAGAAAAGTTTATTACAAGCCTTTCATCTGTACACCAGTTTTTTTTGGCTCTTAGGCTTAATGTTTAGACATACAAACATACAAGACCTGTTTTTTTTTTGTTTTTTTTTACTGCAAAACAACAAACAATCTGCTCATTTTGACAAAGAGAGCTGGTGTTTTTCTTCCTGAATGAAGTAATCAATATATGGAGACATTCTGCTGCAGCTGAACAGTGTGAGGGATGTGTGATCAGAAGTGATCACAGAATTCAAGGAGGAGGATCCGACGTATGCAGTCTGGACAGAGCTAATGAGCTGAACATGTTATTTCAGTAAATTCAGTTCAGAGCATCACTCAGCCTCCACACGTCTCTCCAGTGTCCTACTGCAGCTCAGTCTTTGATCATAACCCACATCAGGACCCACTACGGCCTCATCGGCCGCCTGTTTTTTTGCAAGGCTTTAATACACTCCGACTGTGATCCTGACTGAGGTTTTTTTTTAAAAAAAGTATCTTACTTTTTGTTTTGTGTGCATCTTTCATTTTGATTATTCCAATGCAGGGATATGCAAACTTAGAGTCATCGGGATCACATAACTGCTGGTTTGCAGCTAAATCTTTTCTGACTCTACATGACTTTACTTGGTCGCACAAGATCGCACCAGAGATATCCAGACTGCTGGGGCTTCCGTGGACTGTTGTCGGGCTTACCAGGCGATGCAGACGGAGAAGAGAGAGGAAGTAGAAGCATGGCTGTGGGGTGGGCCTGCTGACTCAGCTAAGGGAATAACCTCTCAAACCTCCTCTGCCCTCCATCATCAACAAAATCAATAAATTGGAAAGAAGGCCAACAATCACCTTCTTTGTGAGTGTTGCCTTTTGATTACGACAGAGTCCTGCCTACACGCGGGAGTCCCCGGTACTGTGGCAAAACTAGCAGGCTACAGGACCTACCGGCAGGACCAGGACATGATAGTGTCAGGTAGATTTTATTTGTTTTTGGATGCGGCCTGGTGCTTGGACAGCAGATTAGTTGGAAACCACTGCTCTCCAGATTTAGAAGCCATGACGGTCCAGTTTAGACTTTTCTACTTGCCCCGTGAGCCAACTGCAGCCATTATCACTACTGTTTACATTGCTCCTAATGCACTAGCACTGCTCTCATGCAACTTCTGCAAATCGTCAAAATAAATAAATGAATAAATAAAACAGAGCTCATCCTAATGCGGTCCAAATTTTATGAAGGGCTTTTAAAAAAACATGCCTTAAGATCGTTCTCCCCAAGTGTCCCACTAAAGGCAAAGAAACATTTAACCAAGTTTATTATTATTTATAGAGCAATCCTCCTCCCACAACAAAGCCAGTCTGATCACCTCACTCTTTTCCTTGTGCCTACGTACACTCCTCCCAAAAAGTTAAACAAGACAAAATACATGGTCTAACACCATCCGGCCACATAAGTTGCAGGACTGCTTTGCCCCCATGAAGTTGAGCATTTTTGAGCAGCAGGACTTGGACTTGTATACAGAGACTGGACTCCTTTTACATCAGGTGCTGTGTTGATACTGTCACTGTGAAGAAGAGCATCAGGGTTTTCCCAAAATCAAAAACCTTGGATGATGATGAAGTCTAGGCTCTGTTCAGATCCCAGGGCACAGCATTCAGGACAGGCCTATAAAGACGATGCGATAAATCTCTCTGCTTAGTGCACCGATGCTCCTGGGGAACAAACACAAAAGAATTTGTGAAGAAGGCTCAGCAACTTTTGCATTTCCTCAGTTTACTGAGGAAGAACAACCTCTTGATATGTGTGACATTTCTATATTTCATTTCATTTTATTTTTTTTTCTTTGAGCGGCCTTTTGGGTGCTTATTGGTGAAATTTTATAGCATTTTAGCATCAAAATCACACAACTGAGGCTGTCCTGAAGAAATGTTTGGATGTTGACTGAGGTTAGAAGGGTTAGGCTTCTAAATATATTTTTCCATTTAAAAAAGTGGACCAAAAATAGCTAAATAAATAAATGGCTTGGAATTTTAAAGGTTAATAATGAAACATTCCATTTAATTTTAAAGTAGGCAAGTAAATCACAGGTCACCAAATCACCAATAGCATGAAAACACAGAAGCGTGGTGTAATTTCTCCTTCTGTACATAACACACAGCTGATTTTAGGATGCATTAAATCACACCAGGACATTCCATCAAATTTCGATCAGTAAATCATGTAAAATGCATTTAAATAATTATGCATGTTTAATGTTAAATCTGTATGATTATTGCCAATTAATCATTGGTGATAAGGGACATTCCTGTTTGATCGCAGCTCAGCACATTTTTCAAATGGCCCCAGAATGTGGACGACCTTTCACAGTTTTTAAATAGTATCTTCTCCTTACAGGACAGCTGTCAGGGGGAAGAGCCAACGCAGCCCGAGGAACCTCCAAAAATTCTGGACTTGGATTAGTAAAACCTGTGGAACCACTATACATAACTGGAGCTGTCTAGTTGCAAACACTGGAAGTCAATGTGTTTACTGGTTTTCTGCTTTTACACTGTTTACATGTATCCAAGCACCCAATAAAGTTCCCAGTTTACTAAACAGAACCAGTCTGAGGAGAATGGTATTATGGCAGATTTTTTTGTGAAACATTTAGCTGGTTTTAGTTTTAGTTTTAAGAACATTTAAGTTTGATTTTATGGATCTTTTACCCCCCGCACCTTTGTGCGACAGAGCCGGTCAACACATTTAAATAAACAATAGCAACATTTCTTCTTTTCAAACACAATACCACAGTAACAGACTGCTTCACACAATGACTATAGACTTTATCACTGACTGAACTTGTACAAGTTACCACAAATAATAATGGAAAAACATGCAATAAAACTAAAACCAGTTAAGCCTAACAATTATACATTCACCGATCACCTGAAATAACTGAACATGGTTAACATAGAAGAAATCCCTACAGGCAACAGAATAAATAATATTTACAAGGCCAGTCATACATAAAATAGGCTGCAGCAGGTACCATGTACGGCAAATGCATGCAATAAAACTTTTCCAGGAGCGACCAGGCTGAAGAGACTGGACTACGGTACCCTGATCCACAAATGCAGGAGAAATATCTCTGCTGAGTTAAACTGGAATTTACAGAATCACAGCACAATGGTGCACATAGTCTGATCTCAGTTTTGTTTCTACATAATACCACAGCTGTCTTGCCACCTCTGCCTCACAAAAGCCAACCTGACTGGCGTACAGAGCAGTCTTTTCTGTAGATAGTGATTAGTGTGCTGATCTTCAATTCTCCACAGCTGTGGGCTTTGCATCCAGGGTTCACGAGCAGACCAAGGAAGTGGAAGAGAGGAGAGAGAGCACAATTAGCTCAAACCAAATGCTGAGGCACTCATCTCTTTTAAACTTCGATATGGACGTGCTGAACTGAATTTAACGCTGTTCATTTGACAAAAAACAAAAAACCCACTGGATACTTAATGTGTTCTTATGTTTCATGGAGGCTATGTATGTAATTTAAAATAATAATATAAAAAAAAGAAGCCACAAAAGTAAAACATGTCATAGTCTCCTGACACTCAATTACTTGTTTTTATACTTGTAACATGCTGCGTATGACTGAAAATATCAAGAAGTGTGCATACATGGCTGCACCCCGCCTCCACTTCGGACATTCGGCGTACAGACAATGACTTAAACAATCAAATCCAGTCACCAAACAGGTTAAGCTCTGGACAGCTGAGACTGAGGGCACACTGCAGGACTGTTTTGCTACAGAACGGGGTGGTGTTTAAAGCTGCAGCCACTCTGAAGGACTCTTCTGTCAGTGTACAGGACTATACTGAATACGTGACTAGGTACATCAGCACATGTGTGAATAACATTGTGCCCACCATACAAGTCAGGAGGTTCCCCATCCAGAAGCTCTGGATAAACAGACAAGTACATCATATGCTGCATGCTTGCTCCACTACATTTTAATCTGGCAATAAGACTGAGTACAGAGCTGCAAAGTACAAAGTGAGGAAGGCCATCAGAGCAGCCAAGGGGCAGTACAGAGAGAAGCTGGATGGCTTCTACTCCACTGCTGAGCCCGGGCGCATATGGCAGGGTCTGCTGCACATCACAGACTACAGGAGCAGCTCCAGTACCACCAGCACCACAGACAGTCTGCCTGATGACCACAACACATTTTACACCTGCTTTGAGACCTCCACCCCCCACTCAGAGAGGAGGCTCTCAGACACCTGGACAGCAACATCCCCTCCCCCTCACCAGTCGTCTCATCAGCCCCAGACTCAGAAACTCTTTCTTTCCCTCGGCCATCAGACTCCTTAACAGCTGATACGTGTCTTTTACCGTACCATCTACCTAATGACAGTTTTTTTTGCACAGCTAATCCTTCATTGTTGAATGTGGCACAACAGTTTATGTAGCACAGATTTTTTTATTTTTTAAATCTTATCTTTATCTTTAGCTTCTAACTATTTTTTTTATAATCTTTTATGGCATTCAGTGTAGACGGCAAAGTAAGAATTTCATTGTTCAGGGAAACTTGTTTTGTTACTGGGCAAATGACAATAAACACTTTGAATCTTTGAATTGTGAAGCAGAATCATCTCCTTTCCTTTTAAAAAGGATGCTCCAGTATTTTCAATGCTAAAAGAGACAATAATGAATGATGCACTCAACTTCTTTCTCTAGTATTTAGAGGGATCTGACCACGTCTTATCATGGCTGCTACTTGGGGTGCATTCACACTGGCGCTGTTTGATCCGCTTCCATGGATAGTATGGTTCATTTGAAGTAGTGTAAACTTTCGTTCACGTGGACTAAAAAAGGAAAATCTGGTCTGTTTGAAAACAGGGGCTTTGGTACGCTTGCACGTTAACTGGTCTGGTACACTGACAGCAAATGAACTATCCAGTGAACCAATGATGTAGAGCACATCATAGAGCAATGTGCTTCATAGCTCGGTTCCTCTCCTGCTTTGGTTTGAACACCAAAGTAAAAACAGAAACCCTAAGACTTGCGGTGAATGAGCTGGCTGAAGCAGAGGTTTCTCTGATTTCAGTCCAACTGATGAGGCGGGGTTTTTTCTTTGAGGAGCTTGTGGATCATTTCAATGGTAAAATTTATAGCATTATTGATGTCATTGCTCCCACCAAGGTGAAAGTGATTGCTGCCAAAACGAGAGCACCATGGAAAAATGTCACGCTGAACTGAACGTGACATTTTTCACTGAAAAATGAGAATGTCGAAAAGCTGAATGCATGTGGAGGAAAACAAAGAGAGACTAAGGATTTATAATCTAGAGCTAAAAAATGCATGATGATCTTTCTTTTCTGACATCATTGCTAAGAACAACAATAATGCTTGTGCCTTGTTTGTTACCACAGACAGGATAATTAATCCTCCTGTGTCAGTTACCACAGAAACTCTATCCAACTGGGCCTGGAAAGAGTTTGCTTCTTTCTTTACAGAAAAAATTCAGAAAATCAATCAGTGCTTCCATGCCAGGGGCAGGACATATGTCCCTGTGTCTACTCAGCGATATGAACACACTGACACACTTTTCTCCAATCAGTTCTAAAAACCCGGATGAGATAATTGGCCATCTGAAAACCCCCATTTGCCGTCTTGTGCCCTGCCACCTGGCTTTTTTAATAATGTTTCAGGATGCATGGCCTTAGATATCTTACAGATTGCAAACATGTCTTTGCTTTTAGGTGTTTTCCCTCAGACCCTAAAAACAGCTGCTATTAAGCCACTAACTGAAAAAGAAAAACCTTGTCTGAGCAGCTACAGACCGATATCAAACCTCCCATCTTAGTAAGATTATAGAAAAAACTGTCTTTGAACAGTTACACAACTTCCTGACACTAAATAGCTGTTTTGATGTCTACCAGTCAGGTTTTTGGCCACACCACAGCACTGAGACTGCTCTAGTTTAGGTCTTTAATGACATCCGCTTGAGCACAGATGGTGGAAACATTTCAGTCCTGGTACTTCTGGATTTCAGTGCTGCATTTGGTACAGTCAGGGGCGTCGCCTGGCCTGGGCATCCCCGAACATTTCTCATCAAGCCCAGAATGTTTTTTCACCCCAGAAGGAGTAAGTTTACATTCCCTCAGCCACCTTATGACATTAAAGAAGATGGTGATTTTGTAACAGCCCGGCGTTTTATCCCGACTCTAAACCCTTATTTCGAGTGGTCATCATTTGCGGTCAAAAATGGACATCAGACGGTTTTTTATTTAGAGAGACACAATTCTTCAGTTGTGGTCGCTGCCGTTGGGCAGCAAGACTCTGGGCCAACACACGAAACAGGTAAACGACAAATAATTTAAACTTGTAACTCTTAAAGATTTAATTTAATGATTCGCTGGTATATCCGCTGTGAGTGTGTGTGTGTGTGTGTGCGCGCGTTTGAGCATGCATTTCTGTTGTAGTAGATGTAAACGGCTTTCCCATCAGTGTTGAAGGTTTGGTTTCTAGAAGCTGCTTTAGTTTAAATATATATAGAAAAAGGACAGCTTTATTATAATGTTATTAACTGATGTTTTTGTTTACCTCCAGGTCACTGGCTGGTCAATAGTTAAAGAGTTTTAAAGAGTGTTTTACATTTTATGTTGCTCACAATATACAAAACCAGTCTTTCATGATCTCACCTTTGTGTGGGTGTATACTTTGTGTATTAAAGAGGTTGGTGGTTCTTGTGTGTGTGTGTTGCTCCAATATAGGGGTGTTCGAGACTGGGAAGGAAAAATCTGTGTATACAATAGTTTAAACTAGGCTATACTACTGAGAAAGTAGTAATGGTAAAGACAGAAAACAGCAAGTGAAAAAAGGAAAGAAGGGAAATGATGGAAGGACAACAAGTGATGAAGCCTGTAAGGAAAGAAGGGAGAGACAGATGAATGACTGAAAACTATGGGATTTATGGCTCTTTGAAGGGAGCCGGATCTTTCAAAGAACCATTCAAAAGACTGGCTCGTTCTCACAATATCTTACAAAATTTCACGATATGTAAGAATGACAAAAAAAAATCAAAATATGTACCTATATAAAATCTACTATACAAGATTAAAAAATTATGGGAAAAATATAGATAAAACCTGAGCAGTCAGTGCAAATGACAAATGGCATTGACTGCTCAGGTTAAAAAAAAAACTTTTTGGAAAAACTGCTTACTATTATGACAATGTCAAAATAGTAAATATTTCGGAGAGAACACACAGTGTTTGTTTCCAAACAAAACTCTCTGCCCATAGATGCTTCACATAAATGGAGCGTGTTGGACATCAGACTTCTATTATGTCACAAATGTTATTTATTTTATTTTCATTTCTTATTTAATTATTTGTTCATTTATTCATTAAGTCTTTTTTAGCTGGAAAGCAGGGGGGGTGTTGGGCTTGGCATGTGTGTGTAAACGTGTGTGTGACTGTGTGAAAGATTTCATTGAGTGTTTTTATTTTTATTCTTATTCTAATTCTACTTTGATGTTTGTAAAGGCTTGTTTTATTGAACAATGAGATATGAACTGAGACATAAATGGCTTTAATCATGTAAAGAACTTTGTGTTGCCTATGGCATGAAAAGCACTTTATGAATAAAGTTTGATTTGATTTTGTTTAAGGAAAGCAGTGTCAAAAATTTGTATATAAAAAGAATGGCTCACAAATGAACGGCTCACAGCTGTGAATCGGTTCCCATCGTTCATTGAAAAGAGTCGTTTAAAAGAGTCGTTCAAAAGAATCGATTCGTTCAATAACGTCACATGTAAAGAGCAGGCTGTGGAGATAAACAGCAGAGAAGTAAAAGTTTACCACTGATTTTAGGGATCTTGTTTACATTGTCACATTTAAGATTAAAAATAAATACATATTGAAGCACATATAGCAGTATTTGGCTTTAAACAAGGTGACACAGTGCTCAAGAAAGCTTAAATAAAAAGCGGTTTTTACTGTGTTGGTGCACCGAGATTTCTTTACGAGGGTGTGGGCTCAGCCCCTAATGTTCCCAGGTCCAGGAAATGCCCCTGGACACGGTCAACCACAACTTCTTACTAGACCAGCTCAAAAACTGGGTAGAATTTTCTGGCATTACTAATAATTGGTCCTATTTAATAGACAGGCACTACCCTGTGTCTATAGGTAACTATAAATCTAAGTGAACCAAAATAACCTGTGGAGTTCCCCAAAGCTCCATCCTGTGGCCACAGCATCTACATGCTGTCACTCTCTCAAATTATGAAAATCAACAAAACAAAATATGTTACCACAGTTATGCTGATGACACACAAATCTACATAACCATCTCACCAGGAGATCCAAACTATCATCAACTGCACTGATTGGATGTGCCAGAAGTTCCTTCAATAAAATGAAGACAAAGCTGAACTAATAGTTGTGGAGTATAGTCAGTACTCAACTTCACACAGCTAAGTTCAACTAACAACCAAGCCAGAAATCTGGGAGTTGTCGTGGACTCAGACCTGAATTTTAGGAGTTACAGTAGGACAGTTGTGAAGTCAACCTGTTAACTCTCAATAAAACATATCGAGGATTAAAGGACTGATGATTCAGCAGAATTTAGAAAAACTTGTCAATGCATTTATCTTTAGTGCTTTCCATTCATCTGCAATGCTGTCCTCACAGGTTTTTAGACACAGGCTCTAAAAAGTCCATCAGACAGCTGCAGTTAGTCCAGAACGCTGCCGCTGGAGTCCTCACTAAGACCAAGAAAGTGGATCATATAACTCCAGTTCTCAGATCTTTACAATGTCTTTCTATTTGTCAATGAATTCATTTCAAAATCCTGCTGTCAGTGTTTACAAAACACTGAATGATTTAGGATCAAAATGCATTCAGGAGGTTCTGGTTTGTTATGAAACAATAACATCCCTCAGGTCATTTGGGTTAAATCTACTTTCAGAATTAAATGTTTAGAGGCGGCATTCAGCTTTTATGCTCCTCACATGTGGAACAAACTCCCCAAAAAGGTTTGCTGAAACTCCTGGGGTTAAAATCTTTTCTATTTGCTGCTTTTTATCAAAACTGTTAAATTCCCCACATTGGAAATTTATTTCTTGCATTCTATCTATTTTACTGTAGTTTGTTTCTTACTGTTTTCATTTAATTTCTTTTCCAAGTTTGTTTTTATTGCTTTCTGCACCCCGCTGTAATGCTTTTAATGTTTTATGTAAAGCACTTTGAACTGTCTTGTACATGAAATATGCTATACAAATAAATTTGCCTTGCCTTGCCTATATGGATTTCTTTAACAGAGACAAAGGATTAACTTCTTCCCGAGGGAAAGTGGACACTGGGACCACACATCAGGAATTTATGACCAGAGTGGGAATGCCTAATGAGTCAAAACGGGTCAACTCTTCTCAGGAAGGAGTAAGAGTTGAGTGCTGGCTTAAACTTTTAACTTTGTATTTGAGGAGTGACTCTGGATAGATCTCCTGCAACCACAAATCTGTCATTTTAAATAATTAACAACATGTGAACCAAGGACTAAGAGATATCTTTCCTAGGTTGCTACATTCCATCCGGAGAAGAAAACAAAGATCTTACACCTCCCCATTTTGTGTCTCTCTAAACTCATAACCTAAATGACGTCTCCCGCAGACAGGCAGTACAGTCCAGAACAGCTCCTATGACCTCATAACTGGAGACTCTGAGACCCCAGTAACAAGACTGACAGAAATGGTTTATAACACAGAACAGTTGCAGATTGTATAACAAAGACTTGTGTTTAACTAACAAATGTGTTTCTAAACCTCTGAAGTGTCCTGATGAGACCAAGAAAAGACTTTCTTTATCTGAAATATAAGAAAAAAAAACAAACAAAAAAAAACAAAGACCTTGTCTTGCCAATAAATAATGTCCACTGCATATATGCTGTTGATAAGCTATATTATATGTATGTAAGAAGCAGACCATTCAAGTCATCAAGATTGGTACAATGTTTAATTAACAGGAGTTGATCCATTTATGCTCTGAGTCTTATATATTTCTTTCTGTTCTTTAATATTTTATGGCATTGGCATTTATTGGCATTTTATGGCATTTTATGGCATTTTATGGCAATCACTTATTGTGTTTGACTTTATTGTGTTTTGAATGACTGATTTTTGATGAGTTGATTGTTTTAGCAACGTGCATCAGTTTAATGTTTAACATGTTATAAATTACACATGGCTTCACAAATGTTAATTTGATACTTTTAACAAAAGGAATCTCCACTGTCCAGCCAAGCAGCGCAGAGCCTGCTTTCATTGGCTGGAGAGACTAAGCTACACTTCCTTGTGGGCGTGGAACGCCTCCAAACTTAGACAAAGGACTCAAAAGTTCCACACACACACTCTTCATTTCACTCTTCTCTTCATTTTTCTTGTCTTGTGATTGGTCACAGTTTTCACACAAAGAGTTGAGGAAAACAGAGATGTTGTGTTATGCATTAAGGATTCACTATGACAGACAGCGAGGGAAGCTTGAAACTTTATTAAGCTTGAGAACACAACCGGAACAACCACATCTGTCCCACAACATCCGGATCCTCTCCAACCCCTTTCACCTTAAAAGCTGGCTGGATTATACCGACTAACACTACAGGAGAGAGAATGGAGTTTGCAGGAGAATGAAGTTTTGTCACGATGCTTAAAGATGCATCTAAAAGGACCGAAGCTGAGCCTGCGTTTTAATATGCATGAAGACACCTGCAGAGGCAGGAAAGGAGAGAAAGCCTGCCTCTGCACACGTCTTTTTGTCTTAGTCTCTGCTGTTTCTTTTATGTATTTGTAACTAGTCAAACTGTTTTGTTTCATGTTTTCTATTTTTCCTTTTTATATTCTTGTAAATAGTTAAACTAAGCCTGTGTGCTTTTTAAGCTACAGCACCAGTTTAACAAGAGTTTTACTTTTTTCTCTCAAAGCTGGACTTTTTGATCTTTTCCCATCACTCCATGATTAACGCGGCAGATCCCTTTTACTATACACCATCTGTTGACCAGCAAGGCGTCCTCTGTGCACCAGAACTGTTCACCAGAAATGGTCGTAAGTGGGTCGACTCGATCCAAACAGAACTGGATGAGTACTACCAGTCTCCCTATTTGACTCCTAAGAAGTATGGCTGGTTGTCTTACAGAAATGGTGATAGTGAAAAAATAAATGCCCTTTTTCAGGAGCTGAGTTATGCTTCTGTCTTAAACAAACAATGCCTTAAACAATGGGGTTCAGAAATCCTCTCCGCATTCTTTTCCCCTTTTCCTATATAAATAACACCACAGCTTATTTTTTCTTTTGTTTTCACACGAGTCTGGTTTGAACATCACACTTGCATATTTTCCTGCCCATGTATATTTAAATTTGCTTCCCTTTTACCTCCTGTAAATATTCCTTTGATATGCAGTTATAGTCTAGTTAATATTCATTTTACTAGTTGTTTGTGATTTGTTGCTTTGAATCATGGTTTTGGGTTCCTTCGAACGAGAATTTCACTGAATTCTGAACAAAGTTCAGAATTCAGAACAAAAGAACAAAGTTGGGCCTAATAATTTAAATGTAGTCTTTGTTTTAGCAAAGAGCAATGCTGGGAGAGAGGTTTCTTTGAGTATTGTTGATTCAATTTTCAAGAGTGGGGATATATCGAGCAGGTCATCATCAGGGGGAGCCACACTGTCAGAAAAAGAACCCTTAAATTTGCTGCCCAATAAAAATGCTCGAACACAGGGAGGCCAAGGCCCCTCATTTATCACATTTTGTAGATGGACTTTAGACATGCGAGTCATTTTACCTGCCCATACAAAAGAAAGAATAACTGAATCGGGCTGTTTGAAAAATGAGAGTGGCAAGTAAATGGGAAGGTTCTGAAAGACAAGGCAATTCAAGTTTTTTTCTTTTAAACTAAAGGTGACAAGCCAACTAATCCACCCTCCAGTAATCTTCAGGAAAGAGGTTCAAATTATACACCTGGACAGACGGATTCACAATTAAAGCTATATTTGACTAATAAAATATTGCGCAAAGGTTAAAACTAAAATATTGGCAAATCACTCCTAAAGCCTGGTACACACACAACGATTTTTGGGCTGTTTTGTCCCGACTTTGCCTCTTCCCGACCTCGGACGGCAAACGCCCGATCATCGTGAGATTTCCCTGTCCAGTTATCATTTGGTCTGTGGTGTGTTACAAGCTGATTTGTCCCAATAATCCACTCTGAAACGGGTCGTAGACAACAATTGGGAACATTGAACATGTTTAATATTTCAGTGCCGATTTCTGAAGAACGCCGATGACTTGTGCATTGTGACTGCGTGGGTGGTGACGTGGCACGGAATGCAGCCAATCAGAGAGCGAGCTGGCTGGGGAGCAAGGAAGTAAATAAAGTCCGTGTTCACGTCATCTCCAGTCTGTTATTTTTTTCCATTCTGGCTTTTTCTGTTAACAGTAGTTCCAAGACCACCATCATTCCCTCGTCCTATATATCCCCTTCCATGCTGTGTGTTGTGTTTTTCAATTGTTACTATGTTTCTTCTTCTTCGTTTTTTGCCGGTTGTTGCTATGGTTCTTCTTCTACGATTCAACATTTGTCTGGCTCAGAGGACCAGATTGTATTTGAGTATTGGACAGCATTGTCATGTATGTGTTGTTCCGTGATTACATTTTCAGAGCACACCACACACAGTACGATCATAACTGATTTTTTTTATCTTCACGTGTGAGGTCTTGACCAGATAAAAAATCTCACAAGATTAAAAAAATCGTTATGTGTGTACTAGGCTTAAATAGAACCAAGGTGCAATGCTGGGTTTTGACCAGGGGTCACAATCCTGGAAACAAATAAAGGGTTAATACATGCCACAAAAGCAAACATAAAACAAACCCACACAATAATGCCCGCTACATCAGCAAAACAGGTTGCATTCCCCAATGAGGTCGCAAAGGATGAATTGCTTCACACACACACAAACACATGGCTTTCACCGTGGCGTTGATGGCCAGTGGACTGCCACGTTGCAGAGAACCAAAACAGGGGTAAACAACCAGAAACTGCCAAGGGCCCAACAGGCAAGAAAAGGATACTACATAGCACTTATGATTGCAAATTTAGCAGAGTTGCCTGGCCATAACAGCCACAGCAACTGCCAGCATGCAGTCAACCACCAAGTACGCATCGGGAGGGGGAATATCTATCCAGATATAAAGGAACTGTGGTCCACCCAGCGATTAGTGCCATATGAGCCACACCTTGGACATGCAGTGGGAAGGGAAGAAATCCTACTCCTCTACACTTGGAAGTGCAACCATTTTTATAACATTTATTTGGCCAATCACAGAAAGAGGAAGCAGGTTCCATTTCCTGATATCAGCCCTAAGCATAACCATTGCATCCAAGAAGTTTAATTTAAATAAAATATTAGGGGTTTTGGAAATCTTGAGTCCAAGGTAGGGCAGATGAGTATTTACTAATCTAAATGGGATAGAAATTAAATTATTTAAGGGCATAAATTCAGGTTATTGTATATCCTGACAGACTAAAAATAAATCAATATAGTTTAAAAGATTGGGAACTAAAACTTCTGGATCTGAGAGGCAAATCAATAAATCATCAGCATATAAATTAATAAGGCTCTCAACATTTCCAAATTTTACACTGTGTGTAAAATTGGCTTCTTATACCAATTGCGAGTGGTTTCAGAGCAATATCAAAAAGAAGAGGTGACAGGGGTTACCATGTCTCACACCACACTGCAGATCAAAAGGCTGAGATTTATTTGCATTTGTGAGAATACAAGATGTTTGATTTACGAAAATAATTTCAACCCAAAGAATAAAGTTCTTCCATAGCCCAAATCGTCTGAGAGTCTCAAATATGTAAGACCATTTCATCTGATCAAATACTTTTTGATTCAAATTCAAACTTTATTTGTATAGCCCTTTTCATACATTTTCATGCAATACAAAGTGCTTTACAGTATAAAAAACATATATTAAAATGTAGGAGTAGATTAGCACAAATGCTATTTACTTTACATTGGGAATCACACACATTCACA
>JBAFTA010000004.1:9287116-9299743 GCA_036919975.1 Melanotaenia parkinsoni
AACTTGGATATATAGACATATTCACAAAATGTTTAATTTGATAACTCTTTACAACATGATCAGACCAGCCCCTCTGTATCTGCTATCTGGCCCGAAACCAGCCCACAAAACTGTTATTGGTCCAGATAATGGTCCCACATCCTGGGGTGTGTCTTCAAAGCTAACACTTTTAAAACTCAGAACAAAGAGTTTTGGCTCTCTCCTTTTCGGAAGCTCTCTTCCTCCGTTGCTCTCCTCCTTAAGTGGACTTCAAGTTCTCTTCAACCCATCCTCTCCAGACATGGCTCTCTTCCAGAGTTAGGACACTTGGTCTGAACGCCAGAGAGAGAGAGAGATGCTGCCAGCAAATTAAGTTTGCAGGGCTGTAAAGAGCATTACTACAGATACTAAAGTTTGTGCCTGCATTCAAGATGCAAGATTGACAATTTAGTTCCTTTTTGGACAAATTAACTCCGTAGTTCATTCCTTTTTCCAGCTAATACTTTGCTTTTCTTTAGCTATGTTTTTATCTTTTGGACTTTTAATATAGATCCTAAATAGATCCTACAGAGTTTCTTTTTTTTTTTGGGACTGACCTAAAGCTGGACATTTTCATCTTTTGCCATATCACTGCAAGTCATTCACTGTCCATCGTCGATACCACCAGCCGAGCCGCGGGAGAGTCCGCATCGCAGAGCTGCCTGATCCAAACCTTCAGACCACCACGTGACGCATCTTCTGGCCGTCCTGGAAGTCGCTCGGGATCCAAACCACCTGCGCCAACTTCCTCACTTGCCATCAGAGTCAACACAACGGTCGTAAGTTGGCTCAATCCAAACAGAACCGCACAAGTCCTGCTTGGATCAATTCTCTGCTTATCTGCTCCCAGAATGGTTGGTTGTCTGACAGTTATCTAGCAGTTCTACATCTTAGTTAAACTTCCAGTTTAATAGATGAGATTCTGCTTTCCCTCTTTTCTTTTAGAATCCAGAGACCTTTTTCAGTCCTGAACCTTAGTTTAATTAACACCGCAGGTTAATTAACTTTTGTTCATTTCTTGCATACATTTCATTCATTCTGACACATTGAAATAAGATTTTGGTTTGAACTCCATGTTCTGCATTTTACAATGTTTGATTCATTTTCCCATGCAAAGTCCTTTGTAAATATTTCCTTTTCATTTATGCATGATTAGTTTAGTAATAAATATTTCATATTTATCCTAAACAGGTCTGGTTATTGTGAACTCCTCCTTTGAACCATTTTTTGGGTCCCTTCAACATAAGAATTCACGTTAGTAGCGTCCTGAGACTGATTGATTGATAACTGATTGATTTGACTAGCTTGAATTAGTTAATTTATTAATTTAGTACTCTAATGGTGTCCACACAGCCATTAGATTAGAATAAAGCTATCTGTGTGGTGGTGCCCTACGAGGAAATTAATAACATAATTCCAAGAAATTATTAAAATTAATAATTTTATTAAACATCCTTAATGTTTAATGACACTTAACGCTACACAGGGCATAGTAAGATTGAATGTAAAAAATGGAAGGAACAAATTTTTTCCACTCTTACTGCACAACAATTCAGAAACTGGGGGTGCTTCTGTGCTCTTGGGGTTAGCGGCTGCCAATTTTGGCCTGCCCAGGGTCTGTGCCCTGTAGCTACAGGGGAATATAGGTAGGGTCTGAGGACCGTCTGGGTGGGTCCGAGGTTGTCTTCGTGGTGCAGTGGGTGGGGTTGTTCTCTGGGATTGCTGCTAATAACCTGTGTCTCTGCCACCCTATTCTGCCTCTAGCCTCCATAGAGGTGTGGCTGCATTTGCATGATTACACTCATGTCTGATCACTTCTTATTCCTAATTCTCTACATGCTGCCACAACACACTGAGTTGTCCACTGGGTTTATTCACAAAGAGCTGCATTTGTTTAGGCTTTTTTGTGTGTGTTTGTTGTTGTGATATATATTTTTCTTATTTATTTATTTATTTATAAATAAATAAATTTATTTATTATTCATTTATTTGTTTTAGTTATTTTTTAGTTAGTTGGTTTAGTTAGTTTTTTCTTACCTCTACAGATCACAGTAACAACATCGTCAAGTTTGCCGACGACACCATAGTTGTGGGGCTCATCTCTGGGGGAGATGAGTTCGCATGAAGCCTTTGATCTCGTTGTCATGGCGGTTTTAGGTTGCATATTGACCCTTACAAAGCCATTCATCTCTCTATTATGGTCACTTTATGTGTTTTCTTTACCTTAATAAAGCATTCTATCTCTTTTTAATTGTGGGTTTATTTTACTTGTTTACTTCCATAAACATTTACTTTCTCTGTAACAGCAGTGTTACATTATTTCTGAACTTTTATAAAGCCTTTGATCTATCTGTCATGACAGTTATATCTTGGTCCTTGATGTCTAAGAAGACTTTTAATCTCTTTAATGTCAGCCTTAATGTTGTTTCTTTGCATATTTAAAGCATTTGATCACTTTTTCTTGGCGGTTTTATGTTTGTTGATGTTTATAAAGCCTTTGATCTCTCTGTAATGGTGGCTTTATGTTGTTTCTTGACATATATAAAGCTTTTGATCTCTGAAAACGCAGCTTTATGTTGTTTTTCAGCTTGTATAAAGCCTTCAATCTCTCTGTATTTGCAGCTTTAAGTTGTGACTTGATGTTGATAAAGCCTTTGATCTCTCTGTAATGGCGGCTTTATGTTGCATCTTTATATTTACAAAACCTTTGATCTCACTGTTGTGGTAGCTTTATATTTATCTATCTGTCATGGCAGTTATATCTTGTTCCTTGATGTCTATGAAGCCTTTGATCTCTGTAATTGCAGCTTTATGTTGCGTCTCTATGTTTATCCAGACTTTGATTTCTCTGTAATGGCAGCTTTATGTTGTTTCATGACATATGTAAAGCCTTTGATCTCTATAATGGAAACTTTATGTTGTTTCTTGACTTTCATAAAGCCTTTGATCCTTCTATGATGGTGTCCGCTTGTTTGTTGACCTTTATAAAGCCTTTGATCTATCTTTCATGGAATCTTTAACTTGATCCTTGACATTTAATAAGCCTTTGATCTCTCTGTCATGACTACTTGGCTCAGGAGATTTTGCTCTACTCCTCCAATCCGCAGTCTCTCTGTCCAATATGATAATGGACATCGTCTAATCGGCTGCCTTCTTGTCCAATACTATAATGGACATCGCCCAATCAGCTGCCTTCCTGTCAAATATAATATTGGACATCAGTCTAATGAACACACAGCATGAAAGCATAACGGACGGAGTCAATTCAGCTTCTGTCTGACCAGCTGCCATCATTGGCATTGGTCGCGGCATCGTTCAGGAAAATATCAGCAATTAAGGTACCTTTTCTTTTTATAATCAGGGTGAGTACTCGCACTTTTTATATTTTCTTTAATTACCTGGTTAATTTATCTCTGTTATGTGATCGATGTTCTGTCCTTTATTTTATGTTTTCTAAATATGTGACCTTTTGTTAGCTTAGTGAGCCGAGAGTTTTGTGTTTCTTTTCTGCAAGAAAATTATTTTGGTTAAAATAACAAATCGTGTCAATTTCATGAGAGTGCGGGAGCTTTGCCAGATACTGTATATGGAGTTAATTATAAAATGCTCATCGTTGTGTGAAAATTCTGCAGCTGATAAATAAAACAGGAGCAACTGGTAACTAAAAAAATGTAAAAAAACCAAAACAAAACAGCAGCTCAGTGAGATAAACCTGCTTACAATTAAAGAACAGCCTTAAAAAATTAATACATATTTTAATAATAAAGTTTATTCAGACTTGGACTTTTTGCACTTCAACGAGTTAAAGAATTGATTCCAAATTTACAGTAAGTGTATGATCTAATAAGTATCACTGTATTCGTGTTGTACTTTGATGAACACACAATGTTTAAAGTCAAGGCTATCTTTAGATGACAACCAAGACAAAAAGCCATAAGGCCATGGGCGATGAGGAATGGATGACAAGGCTGAGGGACTTCGCCAGCAGTGGAGTTTGGCCCCCAGGAGCCACCAACAGACCAGTGCCAAAGCAACGGAAGTTGCATGACCTCTACCAAAAGGTATAGTGAATGGTCTTTACTGTTTTTGTGCATTAGTATGTAGATCAGTTGAAGAAAAGATTCACTGCAATGATGTATAGGATGTCCATTTCACAAAAAACTTCAATCACTGCACAGCAGGCTTAATAACATTGCTTTTGTTTGTAGATTGAGAAATGCCCCATGCAGGCCAGAGGGCAGTTTGGCTTGTTTGGTCAGGCCAGGACCTGCAGTTGTGGGTTCCATGTTAGGGTGATCAGTTTTAACAATAATATCTTTTTTCAAATCTTATGTCACTTATTTGTTGCTGTGCTTTTGACACATGTCCCACTTTTGCAGCCTGCCACCCAGTCATATGCCCCCGCCATATCGTCTGCAGTTTCAGCCTCTGCTTCTGAGGCCCGGACATATTTGCATCCCCCTCTAAGTTTGTCCATGGTGAATATTGCCTTAGCTCTTCATGTTTAGATGAATCCCACATTGCTTGGTTTAACATTAGTTTTCATTTGTGTCATCTTACAGTTCACAAAATCCCACTTTGGTGGTTCACTGTCTTCTGCAGTGCAGCTAAATTTAGTGGCAAGGAGGACCCCCAGCCCTTGACCTGCGAGGACAACCAGCTCTTCACCTGTGAGGACCCCCAGCCCTACACTTTAATCTTTGAGGACCCCCAGCCCTTCTCTGTCATCTGTGAGGACCCTGAGCCCTGCACCATCCCAGGGAAAGTTCCCAGTTTGGGAACAAAACCGCATCCAAGCAGACACATCTGTAAGTTCAGGAATCGCAACTCAGATGTCCAACTCTGTCTGACATCTATTACAGGGTTATTCTATATATAATAATGGGCCTGTTGTTGGCTGTCATCCTGCACTCAAGGTGAACCTAGAGAACATCAGTCATCCCATGTGGGACCCTCAGCTTCATTCTGGCTGCCAGGTGATGCGAGCAAAACCATTTCTCTGCAGGACCAAAGGTGGATTGCCAACATCTGCTTTCACTTCAGCAAACTGCAGCCAGATTTGAACCTGTGGTATGAGCCCCCTGTCCCTGCACTCATTTACTACCAGACACCGACCCCAGAGCATTTCTTCACCCATCAGCTGGTGGTGTGGATGCCCTACCACCTTTGGAAGGTGAAGATTGCCTGCCCTACTGGTGGAAAGAGGCTGACAGGCGCTGAGGTCCACAAAAGGGTGTGGAAGGTCCTGGGCATCAACTGGTACTACCTGATGGTGACAAAATAACTCCGGTGCACTGTGTGTGCACAAAACTATTTGTCGACCAGTCAGTCTGTTCAGGACCAGCTGGACCTCCCTCACCAGATAATGTTTAGACTAATCCTGACCCGCAAGTGACTGAAGCCGATTTTTTTTCTTTTCAGTAACAAAGACAGATTATGCTTAAATAAACTTTAACAGTTTCTGTACTGTTGCCAGACATTTTGTGTAAAAAACATTTTGTGTAAAGAGTCTCGATTGTCATCGCATCACAGATCACGAAGAAGCTTGCCGGCACTGGCAGGGACACAGCTCTCTGGCTAACCTCCATGAGCAACGAAGTCAGCCAGATCCTGATCAGCATCTTCACTGTGTAAGAGGGGTTGGGACTGAACATGATGACGTCGGGCATAATGGAGCAATACCGCCAGGCAGCTGTGTCAGCCCCGGTTCTTATATATTTAAACTGTGGCTGCTGTGTGGCTGAGGGGGCCAGCATGTTGGAAGTGAGGTTTAGGGGAATGGCCAGACAGCCACATTTGCCTGGACATCTGGCACTTTATGAGGAGGGTGAGCGTGGACTGCACTACCGATGCTCATCGACCTTCATGGGCTGCCTCTTCGCCTGCATCTTTGAGTGGGATGCTGGGGATCTTTCTCTTTTGAGACAGGCAAAAAGAGAACAGCTCAGACTGGATAGTGTGCCTGGTATGACTGATCTCCAGGTGGACAGGAGAATCAGTGAAAAAGAGCTCAGCTAACATTGCAGACAGAGGATGCGGGGTGAGGAAACCACCGTCCACCTGACTGACTGGCTTCTGCAGGAACTGGGAGGGGCAAAATGAAGGAACCTGATGGCTGTGCCTCTGCTGGACATACTACGGATGGAGCACATCTGGGGAGAGCACAAACGCCAAATGCCAGGTACATCCAGGACATGCCAGGTGTGCAGCTGTACTCTCAGAGAGGCACCACCATCACCAAGGGAGGTGTTGTGCTCAGAAAGTACCACTGTGCCAGAGGCTCCACTTCTTGAAAGTCTTTCCATTACCATCTGAGCATGTTCATTCACGGTTTGTGGCTCTTATGTGTGTGTGTGTGTGTCAGTGTACTGAAAGAAACTACAAACAAAATGAAATAACTGAAACAAACATGCCTTGGCATGAATATGTTTTCTCAGGAACAAGTGCTAAGGCACTTAATTTCCAGCAGTACCTCCTGGAAGGCCTGAACAGGTGGAACCAGGACCGGGGAAGTGCAGCAGTAACCAGCAGGCCCTCATCTCTCCTAACGTATGCTGGGGACGTAGCTCAGTGCGTAAACACCCTCAGCTCAAAGGTGCTGGGCAGATTGTACCTGCCAGCCTTCAGATATTCCACTAAATACGCTGGTATGATTAACAAGCTGGCTGTAACTAAAGCAAATCACATGCTCACAACACTGTACAAGTTGTCTTTTTTTGTTAATGAGGTGAGAACTAATAACATGAAGCGCGTCCGTCTGATATTTTCACAGTAGAGCTTATTGGGGTTGATTACATGCTGAGCCAGACTGGACAGCCCCTCAAAGTGTGCCCTGACTCAGAGAAGACAGACGACATGCTTGAGGAGGTGGGTGAGGGGGAGCAAGAAGAAGACAAGGGTTTTGAGGAAGACCAAGAACTGGAGTTCATCACTTCATCTCTCCTCGAACACTTGCCAGCGTGCTGCCCACTTCAACCTTCTTTCCCCTTCAATGCTCCCTCTTTAGACCCTGCCTCCACCTCCTCCTCCTCCTTAGTGGCTCCTCCCTCTTTAGACCCTGCCTTCACCTCCTCCTCCTCAGTGGCTGCTCCCTCTTTGGACCCTGCATCCACCTCCTCAGCTTCCAATGATCCTGAGGTAAATAAAGCCCACTGATGCTTCAGTAAATGAATCCACTCTCCCTGCTCACAGTCAGACCTCATTGTTTTTATTTTGGTTTTTCAGGCTGTTGATGAGTCCAGTGTTCCAGCCTGGCCGAGTACCTGGTTGAACTTAGGAACCAGCCATCTCTTGCCCTCAATAACCAGCAGGTTAGTAGCATTTATTATTTTGCTTGTATGAAATATGAAATTAATGGAAAAATATTTTCCTGTGCCATGCAGAATTTTAATCATCATCTGATCTGATGAGCTGTTGTTCTATCGCTCTGTTTAGATGAGCAAGATTTTTGCCTTGTGACAAAACCTGCTGGAGTTTGATAAGCAGAGGGTGGTGTTTGCTGCCAAACACCAGAGTAATCTGGACACGGGGAGGTTCAGGTCACCCAAGAAGAAGCAGGAGTTCATGCCAGGATTAGACAGCCTCAAAAGGCATCCCCTCACCACCACTGCCCCTCTTGCCCAGTGGCCAGATTGCTGCCGCCTGATTGAGTCCATCTTTGTTCAGATTTGTGACATCCACCATAGTCCCAAGAAGAGGGGGACAATCACAGTATCCAGATGGGACCTCATCTTGGAGGACTACAGACAGATCAGCTGCCGCATTCTGGGTAATGGGATGGTGATGCAGCAGACCACCCTGCCGCTAGTGGACATCAGTCACACCACCCTTGTGCAGTGGCACAATAAAAGGGTGAAGAGACAGGAAATTGCAGTGATGTTGCAGGGCTCAACCTGCCCAGTAGCTTGTCTGCAGCAGCCAACCCTTTATATGCAGCCCCCCAGCCTGGCCCTTCTCACCACTACCACCTCCCCAGCAATACTGTACTATACGTACACTAGGGCTGCTCGAATATGGCAAAAATGATAGTCATGATTATTTTGATTGAAACTGAGATCTCAATTATATAACATAAGTATTCATTATTCACTTTAATAATGTGAATCTATCTATCTATCTATCTATCTATCTATCTATCTATCTATCTATCTGTCCGCCCGTCCGTCCGTCCGTCCGTCCGTCCGTCCATCCGTCCATGGTTGTACCAAGAAAGTCTACAATCGTGACTTTGCTGCTATGACTTTGCAGTGAAAGAGTTTGGGTACTAGATTGGCCTCCCTGAGGTCCACGGGCCTCATTTATGAAGCTGACGTACTTACAATAACCAGCGTATGCCAATTATAGTCAAATTGTGGGATTTATAAAAACAAAATTTGCTGGTATTTTGTCCCTACTTCCACGGCAACTCTGACCCTGGCGTCCGTACAAAATGTGGAGAAACAGGAAACTGCGACACCAATGGCACAGAATAAAATTGAGGAAATGATGTGAAATGTGAGACGTTTGTGCACAAACATTGTTTGATTTTTGATATGTGAATTTTGGTCAAATGTTAAATATTGAAGGTATTAGCCAAAATTAATAAAGAGGCCAATTTGATATTAATACTCCTAAGATTGCATGGCTCATAAATCGGTTCTGACCACCGTGTGCTGTGCTGTCGGACCTGAACTCCTAAGAGTTCATGCTCACACACACGCCCGGCCACCCTGCAGAGAAAACTCATTTCGGCCGCTTGTATTCGCGATCTTGTTCTTTTGGTTACTACACACAGCTGGTGAGGTGAGGGTAGGAAAATAGATCTACCGGTAAATTTATTTATTTATTTCGGAATTGTGAAAGTAAATAATACAAATAAAAGTAAATAAAACAAAGAAAGAGCAACTTTTAAAAATATTACCCACAACAAGATCTTTTGCATTTAATTTTTCATAAAATTCTTTAATTGAAGGAGTGCAGTGTTGAACCCTCTCACTGGGAAAAGTGTGGGGAATGAGGGAGCGTTAATTCCGGTAAAAAAAATTTAACACAATTACTTACATAAATTAGTTACTGCCGGTAATGCCTTATTTTGACGGCTTAATATTTATTTATATAATTCATGTTTAATTAACACATGAAATCCATGACGGCCACAGAACTGTTTAATTATTGAGTAAATAAACTCTGATCACAAAATTTCTATTAAAAACTATCTTGAAATTGGACATAAAGTAAACGTTTTCCACAAAGAAAACTGTTAATCCAGGACAATAAATTCTAAGACATTGTTTATTATTGCGGTGGCTTTCTGGCTTTCTTCTGCAAATTCCATTCCATTACATTTGTTATTGCTGTGGTTTATTGCGCATTTCCTTTAAGGCAACAAACTCGTGCTCTTTCACTTGATTTCAACCAAAATACTTTATAAAGTTGCTGGTGGTAAATTTGGCAGCATTCGTACTGCTTCTGGAAACTTCAGCCCTGCGTATGAGGCATGCCACTGTTTTGCTAGCAGGATTTTCTAATGAGTAATGATGACAAATTACTAACATACTGTTGCATCTGGAAAGACGTGTTGATGAAAGGAGTTATTCTGATAACAGCTGCTTTATTGAACAAAAAAATGGTTACAGTTGGCCATAAATGACTGCATTGCCAAACTACCTGCTGCAAAAATCGGGTAATCGAGTTCCTCAGACTATCCTGGTGTGACCATAGCCCGAGATGCATTTAGTGCAGAAGATCTTTGCACACCATATGAAACACCTAAAAACACCTTAAAATAAGGAGTCTGGTTGGATGTTGCCATGATATTGCTCTTATTTAGCCTCAAATATGTTTACATCAGATCTGTGTTGTGTTTCATTCCCCATTATTATCCAGTCTCTCACAGCCGGTGAGATGGAAGGGGAGAGGAGGCAGCCACAGTGCAGAGAGGACAGAGTAACTGGGTGCTTGTGCAGAACTGCAGATAAAGTGTGGGTTACTTTCCCTCCTTATAGTCATATTTCTAAGTTGTGATCCTACTGATTCTTTTGTGATTGGAAATCAGAAACCAATATTAATGAGAACTTGTGTGGATTTTTTTCCTTCAGTAGAAAAAAGTGCTCCTCTCATCAAATGCTTTTCATGTCAATAAGCTGTAGGTTTCCTACCAAATGTGAAACACTGACCTAAAAACAACATATTCAAGTACAGAAAAGATGATGATACATGAGTGGGTATCATCACTTTTATTTATTTATTTAGTTTTTGTAATGTCTGAGAGGAAACACAAAACAGTGACTCTCCGGAGGTTCAAAAGGCGATCTGTTTCCCACACCAGATCTGGGCCAGATCTGGTGTCAAGCTGCCACTGCTAACTGCTGGCATGGCAAGTGTTATGTCAACCAGATGTCGGCCAAGTCTTGCAATGATACCATTTGCTCCAATTGTGGTTTGGTTTACATGGCCCAGATCTATCCATAACCAGTGTTTGATACGTTACTTCATATGTCCAGCATCATAGTAGCAGAATGATGGTCTGGCTGCTGTGTTGTGCTGAACAAGTTTGCTTTGCCAAAAGGAGCTTTATGGATAAAAGGCTCCTCTTGATAATTTTGGCTATTTGTCTATTGATGATTTTACATATTTATGCTGAACTTGACAAGAGGGTTGATGGGGTAAGAAAGGAGAAAGAAATGAGAGAAAGAAAATGAAAGAGAAAAAGAGAGTGAAGAGACAAGAGAAAAAAGAGACAAAGAAAAACACAAGGCTATACCAGATATAAGATAACATCAGCTGTTCAATCTTAGCAGAAAAAACAGACAACCAGCTGCTAAGCCTGTAAGGAAAAAAAAAATCACTCCCAACAACAAAAACATCAGTAACACAAAGAAAACATGAACATGACTGTAGTTTTGATTAAACCTACAACACAACACAGTGACTGTCTCAGCATGCAGGTTAATAAATAAGAGGAATGAATAGTAATCAGTGATTGTGCAACTGTGACCTGACCACCAAAAAGATCAGAACCATCTGAGGTGGCCTTGGGACCCAGGAGACCAGCCGCCCCTCATAAGCACGTATCCCAGCCAGCCCACCACCAAGATGACCATGCAACCGCCTAGATGGCGGCAGAGGATGGCCTCAGCCTGAGCGCCCTGCAGCCATGGAACATAGACCCCAGGAAGCCAACGACAGCTTCCGCCAACCCCACCAGGCGCTGGTCCCCTGGAGATTCTCGGCCCCCAGCAGGCACCAGTTCAACATCCAACGTCTACCCCAGGCCCCACACCCCAAAGTACAGTAGCCTGGGTATCTCCAGGACCAGCAGACCCCCAGCAAAACAGCTAGCCGAGACACCCAGTCAACACATCAACCCACCCCCCCCATCCCACCCCAAAGTGGCGCCTGGGAAACAGGACTGAGAGAAGACTGCTCCCACACCTGGTCCCCACACACACATCTAGTCCCTCCACCTTCCCCCTTCCCAGCCTTTCTACTCCATTCCCACTCACCCCCACCGGCCCCTCCTATATACCACCCCACATTCCCCCCTCCCAAGTCCTCCCTCCAACCAGCCCACCATACTCAATCCCAGTTCCTGTTCGATACCCAGTCCCCTCACCCTCCCACCCCATGTGGGATTTGTAAACACATTACTTTAAAAAAGCAATAATTATAGTTACTATTTAGTTTTTGCAAAAAGTAACAGCACTAGTAAAAGAGTTACAGCATTATAAAAGTAATTAATTACTCAGAGAAGTAACTATTCCAATAATTAAAAAAAAAAAAGTTCACTTAACGGAATTTCAAATTCATCTGCATGTTAATTTATTCATACATACTAAAACCGAATATTAGATCTGACAAATGAATGGAATGGAAATCTAATGGGATAAATTACTAACAGAAAAATCATGGACACTAATTTCAGGCTGCTGGAAATCTACATCTCCTTATCCTCCTGAGACCCAGGAAAAAAACGTTTTTCCTTTTTTAATCTTTTTATGATTTGTTTCTTAATTTTTTACGGACTGTCCCTTTTAGAGGACATCGGGTCTTGCATAATGCACATTGTAAAGGTGCAATTACAATAGCGAATTCATTTTTGTATGGATTTCTTTTTAAAAAAAATTCTTTAATTTAATGACCATTTAACAAGATTAAGACAGTAAATGAAGAAATTACAATGAATTCTGTGGTTCTGGGTATCAGGAACATTTCTTTTTACAACTACCGTTTGATAGCGTTTTTTGTGATGAAAAATACCAGCTAATATTCTGGGCAACAACGTAACCCTTGGTTTTGTTTTATTTTGTGTACAGAATTATTCTAAATTCTGACTTTCAATTTCTTTCAACTACCAAACAGGGTTATCTGAACATGGCATGTGCAAAAAAAAATAACAATAACTAAATAAATAAATGAACAAACATATTTGTCTAAGGGCACACAGTTACTGAAATCTAGCCATAAAAATATAAGAATTTAGAAGAATTTAAACTAAGCAGAACACCAAAAAATGTTTAAAGTCTCAAATGGTTAAACTCTTAAGTCTCAACATATAGAATAGAATAGAATAGAATAGAATAGAATAGAATAGAATAGAATAGAAGTACTTTATTCATCCCTGTTGGGAAA
>JBAFTA010000004.1:9363190-9376789 GCA_036919975.1 Melanotaenia parkinsoni
ATGCAGTATGTCAGCAGGCTCTCGATGGATGAGCGGTAGAAGGTCAGCAGCAGGTTGGAGTTCAGTTTGTGCCTCCTCTGCTCTTACTGGAGTCCTCAGTCCTGTCCCAGCGTAGCAGCGTTCGACCTGCTAGCTGCACGCTAGCATCGGGTATGTCCGGGTGAAGCCAGGTTTCAGTGATAATCAGTACACAACAATCACGGACGTAGCGGTTTCCAGCGAGTAGTAATTCCAGGTCGTCCGTTTTATGTACCAGGGATCTGACGTTGGAGAGATACAGGCTCGGAAGAGGTCGCTTGTGAGGTTGTTTTCTTAGCCGTAGCATAACGCCGGACCTGCAGCCCCACTTCTGCTTCCTCTCCCTCCTACGTCTGCGTCGCCTTCGAGACCCGATAACAATCCACGGAGAGTCCGGTGGTCTCGCAATGTCGTCTGGGATGTTGTGCGTGTGGTGAAAGTCACTCGAAATAGATATCTGGTGTTGGTTTCCGATATCCAAAAGCATCTAGCGGGTGTACGGGATGTTCGCATGACCAGTCGTGCACAAAAGAAAGAAAAACGACAGAAAAAGAAGGAGAAAAGAGCACTGGAATGGGGAGCCGTAACCCACTGCATCCATGCGCGCCGCCATCGTACATCGTCTAAACCGTCACGTTTGGTGAAATAACATCAGAGATAAACAACAGCAGAACTCAGAGCTATGTTAACTAGTGAAGGTTAAAGCATTTCCAGAAGCACAATTTGAAGGGAACTCAAGGGATTGGGACTGAACAGCTGTGTAGCCATAACAAAACCACTAATCAGTGAGGCTAACTGGAGAAAAAAGCCTCAGTTTGGTAGGGAGCATAAAAATTGGACTATGGAAAAATGGAAGAGGGTAATGTTGTCTGATGAGTCCATGTTTACCCTGTTCCAGAGTGACTGGCGTATAAGAAGAGAGGGATATGAAGTGATTTACTACAGTGCAAATCAACATCACAGAAATGTTCTTCAAACAGTAAAAGAAATCTACTGCCTAAATTAATGAAGCGATAAATTATTGTTACACAGGACACCATCATCAGATGCAATACATTAAACTTACAAAATAAATTAGACACGTGAGATTTGTAAAGCGGACTTTGCATATTACGGACATATGTCTGCAATGCTCGAACATTTAAAGAAGAGGCACGTCGGACCTACATAACAACCTTGTGCAAGATTTCAAAGCTGAAAGTGAAATAAGAGCGAAAATAATTTCTTTGCGATTTACCAACTCGGTCTAAAATAACTCTCGATGTCCATCTTTCTGTTCTTTAAAATAGCAACAGGACAAGCTAAAATAGGCAGCCAATCACATTAGCAAGAAACAAAATCATAACAGTTAAATATGAACATATGATCTTTAGCAGGAAGTTTGCTGATAAAGAGCAAGGACCTCAACTGTTTTTGAGATGGAAAATGGTAGGGTCATCTCTGGACTGCTGGACATCATCATTCCTATCTGAATCTACTCCCATGGCCTGCTCTAAAGGTAATGTTTGGTTTGTTTGTTCTGGCTAACTAGGATTATGGGGGCCAACTATTAAATACCTGGATGATGGGCACTTGCATGGCATTTGTTCCCACAACAACTTTAGACAAGAGATTTTAGTTCTACTAGTGCAGCTTGAAATAAAGTGTAGATCAGGCAAATTGGTTCACACACTCTAAACTTTGGATTGTTTTTTCCCCCATCACATGGTATGGTGTAGTATGGTTTGTATGTAGAATAGCTATTCGTTTTCACTAAATATTGTGTCACCTTGATTTTGGCGAGATATTTAAGTTGTTGAAGTGATTGTAATTTGTCCACAATTAAATCCAGAAAAGACAGAGTGTGTGTGAGTGAGTGAGTGAATGAATGATTGAATGAATGAATGAATGGTGTTCTTTGCATCCTTTTGGTGCAATAATTAGGTTATGGTGCATCCTGGAACAATTCTCTGTCCAATCACCAACACAGCTGAGAGGCTTTATGAGCTCCACTATCACCATGGTTACAGCAGAGCTCTTCAGCTGGAATAAACCAAACATCCTGAGTAGGGGGGTGGTCTGTGTGAACCAGCCAAAAATTCGATACTGACACACAGAAAATCTAAATCACATTAAAGAAAAAAAGAATTCCTTATAGAAAAGAAAAAAAAAAACAAAAAGGTAAAGTTTCTTAGGTTGTCCAATGAATCTGCAATACATTTTTCATGATGTTAAGCTTCAAACACATCATTCAGACCTACAACACCACTGGTGCCCCAGCAACAGCCAGGAAAGTATACTGCAAAAAAATTGCGGACTATGTAATGCATAAAATTGTGAATTTATAGTCAACTATATTAACTCATCGGACAATATAATGGACAGAACTCTGATCACATGTTTCTAGCAGAGCACTTCCTTTTTTTCCCATTGACTTCTTTTGACCCCCAGCACCCTGTGTGAGTGAATTTTGTGTTGATATTTTCATTTTTCACAGTGACAACACAAGTTTTGCATTCCATAAATGGTTATGCCATGTGTGACTTTTATTCTTTACCTCGTTATTTCAGATGCAACTCTAGTGGAGCTAAAAACACTATGAAACAAGTCAAGAACAAGTACAAACTACACTAAAAACTTTTTCACTCCTTAGCAATCCTTTCGAGATCTGTGCACCTATGTCGACAGAATGGGCAGGCCTAGGCCTGTCACGATAAGCAATAATTCAATTAATTACGCGGTAAGAATGGCGAGTGCATCAAGTTTGCTGGCTGCAATAATTTTCTTCTTTTTTTTTTATCTTACTTAACCATAGACTGTGTATAACAACAGGTTTTACTATGGAGTATCTGGACTGAACGCTCTCATTTCTTGCGAAGTGATCTCTCTCGTGTCTTGACGGCAGCATTTTGCAGCACAAGACCGTGGTGAAGCACTTAACCTGTGTGAGCCGGTATGCCACATTTGTTTTACAGGACTGCCAACTCTCACACATGGGCCGTGAGACTGCTCTCACAGTAAAACTTTGATTTCAATTCATTTATTTTTTTTTTTTATACAATTGTACTAACTGGCAGTTTTGCTGGTTTCCCCAGTCTGAGCCCATGTTTAATTTTTTTATATGTTTTTGAAGGTCAATTTTGTTTACATAACAGAGACTTTATTATCTATAATACTTATTGTTTTTGGTTGTGTTTGGTTTTCATTCGTTGTTAATGGGACTAAAAGTCCATTTTATATATTGTTTTTGTTTTGTTATTTAAAATTTGTTCCAGTTCCAGTGTAAAATGTTCTTTAGAAAGGAACGTTTATTGATCTTTGAAAAAGGTGTACTTGCATTATTATGGCACTGTCATTATAAAAGTTGTAAATGGTCTCAAAATGACATTATCACTTTGCACAATGTTATCATTTATTGCAATAATATGTGACAAAATTAATCGCACAGCAAAATTTGTTGTCATGACAGACGTAGGCAGGCCATTGTCCAAGAGAACGGATTGATCGGGAAGTGGTGCTTTTATACTCTTAACCAGAACATAACTTGCTCTGGAGCAGGCCAGCCGTTACTTGGTAAGAACTGAACCAGCGTCAAGTTAACCCTGAAACCTCAAAGAGAAAATACAACTTTGTAGTACAGGCCTTTGGGCAGGTCGGCAGTCCATCGTAGGGCCAACACAGAAACAAACAACTATTAATGCTAAGTAACTGAACTAATTTGCGCAATGTATAACTTTGAACTGCCTAGAAAACTTAAGATTTTGGGTTGATGTTGGTTGCGTGTTGATGCCAAACAACATTGTAATCCATGTACCCGTTGCACTACGGACTGTGGAATAGATTAGGGCTACAGAGTGAGACATTGTCTTCTAATCCCATCTCTGCTGAGAGTTGCACAATGCACAATAAAGTCCACCAGGGGAAAAATATGGTGGCGGACCAGGGAGCAAAATGGCGGCAGAGAACATCAAAAGTCTGTGATAACTTCACGTTAAACTTACAAAATAAATTAAATACATGTGAGATTTGTAAAGCGGACCTTGTGTACCACGGAAGTACGTCTGCAATGCTCGAACATTTAAAAAGGAGGCATGTCGGACTTACTTAATAAACTTATGCAAAATTTCAAAGCTGAAAGTGAAATAAGACCCATTTATAATAATCATGAGATACATAATTTGATTGTTCGACTAATCATTTTAATAGTCGGTGACTAATCAACCATCAGAATGGTCATTAGTTGCAGCCTTAGAATAAATACTGAATGATTACTGCATTTTTCCTATCCTTGAAGGCTCTTTCAGTAAAACCACACAACACTAAGAAGGGAGATGTAGGAATCTCCAGCTTAGGGTGTTCTGGTCATACGCTGCTGCTTGTGGATCATTACAGGCTTATTTCACAGCGCAGCATTAACGATACTTTCACAAATGCACGTAAAACTGTGGAGCATTTTAGACAATGCAACTAGCACAGTCCTGCTTTGTAGGATCTTTTAAAAGCTTTTGCAAATTGGCTGCATGAATACGATCCGGCCAGACTGAACTGTAGTCTGAGCCGATACTCCAGACAACAACCTGTCTGCAAAGCTGTCAGACTATCTAGTGTTTCCTGATTAGTCACATACATCCTGGTTTCCCTTCAACACATTAGGCCTTAAATATTAAAAAGGGTAAATTATAACTACCTTTCTTTTTATTAAGATTATGAAGCAGTTACATTGTCTTTGATTTACTTATGGTTATGGTGCATCCTGGAACATTTTAGAAAATATTTAAATTATATTTAGTTCATCATTATTAAACCTTAAATGGTTTCTCTATCCTAGGTGAAAGACATTTGGCAGGTTGTAGGGAGAGGGGCATTAACTATCTGCAATTCATGTCATATGAAAATCTTAAGGAGGGGCATTGGGTCAAGTATCCAGGTCATGTGAACTCCTGCCAATATTGCTGTGTCTCAGTTCAGGGTCTACACACCGAAGTGTGCAGACTACGTAGGCTGCACACTTTGAAATCCACTTAACCGTTCATGAAATGGGACAGCCTACCTAGCTGATGAGTATTTCCCATAGTAGCAATGCAGAACACTGAATCACTTAAACCTCTGAAATTACTAATTTTGCATACCATAAGATGTTCGGTTAACACCAACCAAGTAATAATGTTAAAAAAAAATAAATAAATACCTGAGGCTCTGTTTTCCAGCAGGTACACTCTTCAATAACCACAAATATCAAATATTACAGAATTTTAATGCCACTGTTCAACAAACATGTTTTTAATGTACTTGGTTTTGTCACATTTTTACTAAAGTGAGGTTACAAAAAAAAACTGCTCTTCAGAGCTTTGTTGCTCATTTGCCGTCATATTGCTCAAAATGAATTGTAGGAGAAAAGAGGCCACGAAGGATACATCACCAGTAGCCTTCGCTACAGACCAAACGATGTGCGGGTTTGTAGGGCGCCTTCCAAATGGGACAGTGCTTGGCGCACCACTGTGACGTATCTAGCCAGCGAATCTACACACCTAACTGCGTAGACCCTGAATTGGGACACAGCTTACTTTGATACATTTATATCAAACTCCAAGACGGTGGCCTATATGGACAAAGACACTGACCTTGACAGGGCTCCAGACTTTTGCAACTAAAATGTGAGACAGTGCAGTGCAAACAATGGCGACCAATACATTTGCTGTTTTTTTTTATTGTAGTAGTTATAACTGAATTTATTTTCTCACTAACAAAATTCTGCTCCCCTGTACAGTACTGCGCAAATTAGCTGCTGGTTTGCCGACTCAAACTAACTTCTATACAAGAAAGGGAGACAAACACCAACGACGAAGACAACAGACAATGTGCGTGTGAGCGGGGACAAAGGACCACTGTGATTGGCTTATGTGTAAAAGAGACAGGTCTTGGAGGAATTTATTATTCATCAGTGCTGCCAATTTTAGCGACTTTGTCACTACGCGTGGACAAAACTGTTGGTACCCTTTGGTTAATAAAAGAAAAACTCACAATGGTCACAGAAATAACTTGAATCTGACAAAAGTAATAAATAAAAATTCTATGAAATTTAACCCAATGAAAGTCAGACATTGCTTTTAAAAGTCAGCAGGATGGATTTAAAGCTGTGAAGCTGCTTCCTACTAAACACAGAAGGAACAACATCTGATGAATCTCAGCATCAAGTGAATCCATCTCCAGTTTTACGGGTGTAATGTCAGGTCTGTAAATGTGACTGCAAATGTGTGGTATTCACATAAAGTCTTGAATCGCGGCTAGAAGCACAGTAAAACAATTTCTATGACCACCAAAAACAGTTAAGACAACAAGCTATTAAAAGACCAGGTACAAAAGTCCGAAAAAATACGTAAACACAAATTAAAGCTCCCCATGTCCACCCAACATCATGAATACGGACAAACAGCTCCTCTACTGAAAGCTCACATCTCACAGTTCCATCTCGTTATGATCAAGATTCACTGAACCAGAGGCAAAAGAAGGCCCAATTTATGCTTCACGTTTGTAAAACATAGTCGAAATGTCTTACCTTTGCTGTTTTGCCTCAATACTTATATCCACCCAGATAAAACCACATTTAGTTATAAATATAAAGAAAAGAAGAAAAAAAAACAACTACATTTCCCAGTCTTTTGAGAGCAGTTTCCCCATCCAAAAATGGCAATTTCCTGCCCATTTGCATGGATTTTGACAAACAGAAATGTCAGTTCTTTTTCTTAAGTGCCAGACATAAAAAGTCTCTTCATTTTAATAAACCAGCTCTCTCCTGATTACATCTGACTAGTGTTAATTGCGTTAACGAAAACTAAACGAAAATATTTTCTTCAACACACATTTTTCACAGGACAAAAACTAGACTAGATGAGACTAAAACTCCCATTAATAAACAAAAACTGGGACTAAATCAGTATGCATTTTTGTGGACTAATAAAGACGAGACGAAAATGTAGTTATATGATATGATTTTCTCAAATCCTGTCTGATCCGCCTCCTCCTCTACTCACACACACTTTTAACCAGGCAGGTGCACAAACACATGGTACAGGCGGGAGGTGGATTCACGCGAAAGGTTAAAAGTAAAACATTAATGGCCACGCTTTGCACGGGGCTCGGGTGAAATAGAAGACGTGATATACGGACCCATTTGCGCTACACTGAAGTGGAGAAAAAAAAACCCCTCATGCTTGGTTTTAGTCGAAGGGAAAGAATGTGAGCATAAGACAGCTGGAAAAAACACCACAAACCTGATGAGACACGTCGCAAATTTGGTGGTGGTTGTTTATAACGTAACATTAAACCACTGGCTGTAATGTTCCATCAATAATGTTAAACCGACCGCAAACTAATGCTGGCCAACTTATTAGTTTGGTAGCATTTTACAATACATTTGCTTCGTATGTTATCACCAATATATAGTTTACATATTGAAAGGTTGACCAGCAGATGTCAGTACTACAAAATGAACTGTTGGGGCCTAGAGTAATGACACTTTTGGTGATGCAATTGGCTAGAAAGACTCAACACATTCACCGGTCTTCATTACACCATCACTTCCTGAAACAACAAAGTGCATGTGCGCCGGAGAGTTTTCTGGATGGACGAAGTGAGCCGTCTGTCTGTGAGTGAGAGAAGAACGTGCTGCGTCCGGGGAGCTTTACTCCAACCAGCAGACAGAGCGCTATGAAGAAAAACCCATGTGGATGCTTAAAACACTCCTGTGATACTTTATACTCTATGTTCACAATATAGCCATTTTATATATCCTACATAAAATGTCTCAAGTATACTCAATATATCACCCACTCCTAGGTAAACCAGTTAAACCAGGTTAAATGACCAACGCGGATTTATTTCTAAGTAGGCACGTGCATAGTGACATCACTTGCCATTGTTGAAAGTAGCAACGCCCACGGTCTTAGCACTAGCTGCTACTGTGAGCAGTAATATGATGCAAAATGGTTTACAGGTGAATTTAATCCACATTGGCGAATAAAAACATCTAAATGTGACATTATCTTGGTAAGAGAAGCTGGTTTTGGACTAATTTTACCAAGCCTCGATAAGTCACACAAGAGTAGGGTCACATCATCAGAAAAGAGGACGTATTTATTTATAAATAAACAAATTAAAAAAAAAAAAAAAATCAATCTCCAAATTTTATGTATCAATTAATTTAATTTGAATCTATTCAAACTAATAAATTGATTTTCTTAAACCCAGCCCTAGAAACATTTTCGCTAACAAGGTCAGTTTGTACCTCGTGCTTTATGCACAGTCAAACAGACCAGGTCAATTTGAACCAGGAGGACAAAAAATGCATAGTAAATGTGAAGACGACACACTGATTAAAAAGTTTCCAAGACAAGACTCAGCATGCTTAGTTTAGAGTAATACCATACCATCTACAATTACCACTAATACTGTTCTTTTCCATTGTGATCACAGTGAAGTTACTAGGGCTGGGCGATTAATCGAATCTTAATCACAATTAAGATCTGGGTTTTCAACGATCATAAAAATGAAAGGATCCGTTATTTTTGTCCTTCTCAGTTTCCTCTTGTGCCGTTTTCAGTTGTAAATCGAACACAGCTGGCATTGCAGCGCTCTGCAGACTCCTCCCACAGCCCATCTGCTTTGGTTTTATTCAGTGCGAGTTGCAAACACCTCGCCAGTTAAGGGCTGGACACACGGGAGGCGACGTTGCTCCTTCTCCATCATTTTCTATGTATCTTGTGCGATGAGGTGAAATCGCTGCCCTCCTCCAGCCAAGCGACAGGCGACATTTGTGCATGTGAAATGTTGCGCTCATTCACGCAGACGTGCACACGGGGGCAACGCGACACAAGAAAATAGAAAAATGTTCCATTTTTGTGAGTCGCGAATAAATAATCCAGAGACACAGAGAGATAAATGTTATAAACAAACAGAACTTTTTCTCAGTTAACACAGTGAACAACCCGGGATTTAAGAAACTCATCAACACGTTGGACAAACGGCATCACCGCCATCTCGTCTTCATGTTAGTGAAGTGTCTCCCTGCCCAGCATGATGAGTGTGGTGAGGGTGGTGTGAAGGACGTGGCTACAGTCCAATGTTTCGCCATCACTACGAACCTGTGATCAAGCCGCACCATAGAACCGCAGATAAATGTTGCTACATTTTATTGATGCAGATTTCAAAGTGAAAACAAAATGTCTTCAGACTAATTTTTTCCAGATCACACCAGGCAGAACATAGCTGCTGGTCTGAGACAAACAATAGCTATGGGGACCCTGGTGGAAAGAAACTAGTCTGTATTACCACAGACAAGCTTCAAATGTCACACTGACACCCCCCCTAATTGTGTTAAATAACCGAGATCTCAATTTCAATCAAAATAAAAAGTAAGACGGCAGCCAGACAATCATTCTGTTTGCAAAGATGCTGGACAAGACAGGTTAAAAAAAAAATAAATAAATAAATAAATAAATAAAATAAAAAGTAATTATCATTTTTCCCCATAATCGGGCAGCCCTAGAAGTTACTAACCTCATCTGTTTGTGCCATGTCAATTGTTTTGATTAAACCCTAAAAACTGGACAGCTCTGTCTGGTATGAGTATTCTTAACTGCCCCCTAGTGGCCATTCTTTGGTAACAACAGTAGTACACAGGCAGATATGTGAACAACTGTGCTCACAAAAGCTAGTTGTCAATGAGAACATGAGATTTAAAAACAAGCAAGTATATTCTCTGCATTAAGGTGGATTTATGGTCGCGCGTCACCGCCATAGGCTCAACTTAGCTCCACAGGGGCTTGACGTGCACGTCTTCCAGATCTGACCCACACCCCTGCTACGCAGACGGTTACGCAGAGGTACTCCCTTGTGACTGGTCAGTTTGGGATTACGTGCTGCCTGATATCTGGATCTTCTCACTTAATTTGTGTGGTAACCACTGTTTTTAAAAACAATAACCAGTGGATCAAGTTTATGAGCGAGTAATTGAATTATTTCTTCATTTTCTTCCACTGAACCATACTGACACCATTGTTGTTTTAAAACAGAAAATATCTACCACACTGAAGTGAACCATCAAAAGAACTCCCACCTGATGAGTTTACTGGCCGATTACCGCCCCTGCTGCCACCTTCAGGTTAGGAAAAGAAACTGCAACATGACACCAAAACTATGCATACTGCCTACCCGCAAGTGCGCGAGCAAACTCATCAGCGTCAGCTACGTCGTGGCCGACCACATGCAAACGCCGCACAAGCATAAATCCGCTTTTAGTCGTGTCAGTGGCAGCTCCTCACACACAACATACAAGGCACCACTACAGTTTTCTAATTTTGTGGATTTGTTACCCTGGCTAGCTTTGTCTTGATGGTCTCTTATAAATCATATCTGTTTGTAAAGATCTAAATACTTTAGAACTAATGCTAGAAAACCAACATTTCATACTTCTACACAGCGGGGCAGTAAAACCACACAACACAAACTAACAAAGCAGAAAAATTACATTTATATTGAAAGAACAAAGAAACTTCAAAATTTTCAAAAATAAAGTCAGCTAAGATACTACAGGCTAGCCAATATGGCGTCAAAGTACGGTCCGTACGCAAATGTCCCGCCTCCTGCAGCCCTCGAGCGCCCCCTTCTCAAACGCGTCTGTGTAACCCAGGCTAATTTAAAAGAACGCTGTTTTGTGCGCACTTTAACAGGAACCAAATGTGGCACACATGTATGTATCCGCCGTGGAAGCTCATTTACAACTTTAAGTGATTTGGAGAAAGACGTAGCCATTTTTCACATGGACTGGTTAACAGCCAGCTAGAAGCTATGGTCGCCAAACACTCCCAGCAATCTTTCCTCTGTCTGAGCAGTTTTTGAGGCTGCCTCTGCCCCTCCGGCCGGTCGGGCCTCTTCTCGCAGCATACCGCCCGATATGTTTACGAAGCTGGAAATGTGGCGGTTATCGAAACACATGATAGAACATTAGAGAGGGGGAAAAACGCGGATTTACCGTTTAGCGGTGCTGTCTCGGCATCCTCCGGTCGCCGCTGTGTCGAGGCTCCACGGTAAAATGGCTGCAACAACAGCGGTGTGGATGACAGACCAGTGAGAAGAGGCGGAGGCTGGCGGGGAGAGAGACGGGAGGCGGGCTTAGTTAACCCCATCGAGGGGTGGGGGTGGGGAAGAGTGGCTGAAAATCTTCAAGCCACACAATAACATAATATAACGTAAAAGAAAACGAGTAAAACAGCTAAAATAAGAAATTAAGTATAACAACATATTTTAAAATTATTTAGCAGTCAATGTGCATAGACCAATCAGAAACTTCTGTGTTACGTGACATCATATGGGGGCGGGGCTTATGGACAGTTTTAGCTTAAACTGGACTTGAGTAGAACAGCAAAAAAATATGCAGTATACAAAGCTTGTTTTAATTATTTATTTTTTCTTTTCTTTTTTCTTTTCTTTTTTGTTTGTATTAATTAACAAGATAATCCCCTCTGCCCCCAAAATTTCGATTTTTCTGAATAATGACATGATTAAAAAGAAGGAAAAAAGTGCTGCGTTTTAAAGATAATGTGGACAGTCCACACAGTTATTAAATTTAGGCACATTTGATAAATTCAGCTTGTTTAATACAAGCACTGTAAATCGGCAAGTATGTGTTTAAAATAGGGGTGGGACTCGATTAAAAAATGTTTTTAATTAATTAGAGGCTTTGTAATTATTCGATTATTTGATTGATTGCATTTTGATTGCATAAACATCAATTTTAACTTGATTTTGGTGGAAGTCTATGGGAGCTGAGAGTGGCCGGGGTTACATTGTTTATTTAAAACTGTTTTCTTCTTTTAAGAATAATTTATCTTGTTATCTTGAGAAAACAAAGGAAATTGCTTTGTTGCAGCAGTACCGGCGCAGTAAGCAGAAGCACACAGGTGATATAAAAAAGAATGCACACACAAATAATAACTAGTAATAAGTAGTAACAGTATATGGTGTGACAGGGTGAGTATTTACAGTATATAAATATGTAAACAAACATGTGAATAAATATGTAACAAAGTTTATATGCATTTATTGTAAAGTCTGATAGCTGTTGGGAGGAAAAACCCATCGTATCTCTCCGCAAAGCGAGGATGGATCAGTCTGTCGCTAAAGCTGCTCTCCAGAGCAGACAGGGCGTCCTGCAGGGGGTGACATCCAGCATGGATGTCAGTTTTACCAGGACCCTTTTGTCACCTACTTCTTGCACTGAGTCCAGAGAATATCCTTGAACAGAGCTAGACTTCCTGATGAATTTAGACTTCTTCCTCTCCCTTTCTGTGATGTATGGTGTTATTATTGTGCCTGATTCTTGAGCGTACAGAGGGCAGAGCAGACAAATATGTTTTGGAAGCACATCAGTTACATTTTGAGTAAAAAATATTTTTGCTGAAAGAAAAATTTAATCTGAGCAAACAAAAATTAATTCATTGCACACAAAATGCAGACATGCCATGATATAAAAAAAAAGGTTCTCAGTTTAATTCATCTCCTCTCTCGGTATTCTGTCCTGATGTGCGCTGACACATGCCTGCGCATGCTTGCAGTGCAGCATTCATGCTCTCAGTTCTGTCAACACCATAGACTGTATATAAAAGATGGATGGAGCTTCCACAACGTCACCTGTAGGTTTCTAAAGAGCTGAATTGAAGCTCATTGGGCGGTTCCAACGTAGCTATCTTGGCATCGTCACATGTGTCGTCATTCCTGGAAAATCCAAAAGTGTGGTGGAGCTGGGAGGGGGGCTGTGAAGGTGGGGGTGGATGATTTACAACCATCAAACTTTGACCTGCCTGTAGCTAAGAGCTAACCAAGCTAACCCGGAGCTAATAGTAGCTAACCAGCTAACGGAGGTAGGTAGGCTATAGCTAAGGCATGCTATCAGCCGGCTAAATACCGCAGTTTTGCTACATTGTCCCTTCTTGCTGTGGATATTAATTTACCTGTTAATAAAAAATAAATAAATAAATAAATAATACACGCCCCTAATTATGCCAAATTGCAAGATTAAATGACATCCAAACAAATGAGTTAGAAAAAAATTCACTGTCCTCACAGTTGTCATGAAGGTAAACTTGACCTATTAATCCTAAAATGTTTTTTGTACCAGGCTTTAAACATATTTATTTCTGCTGTGAAGTTGGTCTTTTTACGTCATCCTGATTGTCCCGACAACACTGTAAAAGGTGGGTTCTGCTGTCGCTGGTGGCATCTCAAGTCAGGAGGAATTAGTCATCTTATTACTTTTTTGGTTAGTTTTATATTTTCATATTACTACATAAACTATTCATTAATCTACATCATACAGATGACTTCCTAGTGATTTCCCCTCATTTTTTTTTTGTTTTATATTTTTATTAGGAGGTTAAGACACAGAACACAAACACAATGGCAAAATGCAAATTACATTGGGTATCACACATCTACATCGTAGCTGGGAATGTAAACATGTAACATGTAAAGAAGAAGAAGACAATGAAGGGGGAGGGGGGGGGGGGGGGGGCCCCCCAGTCAGGGACCACATCCTGCAGAGAGAGA
>JBAFTA010000004.1:9405125-9419901 GCA_036919975.1 Melanotaenia parkinsoni
TAAATCAGAAACTTTCCGTAGAAAGTCACTTACGCCGCTTTTTGTGCGTAAGCAAGCTTTATAAATGAGCACCCAGGTCTGTTAAGCAGCTAGAATCCTGTATCAGACCAGAATGGGACAACATTCCTCTACTCAAACTCCAGTAACTGGTCTCCTCACTTTCTAGACATTTACAGACTATTGTTAAAAGACAAGGGGATGCTACATGTGGTAAACATATAAGTTCATATAAAGCTGCAGACTTTGAGGTAATACCTAACAGGTTCAGGAGTATAAGGGACCCAGATTATGTTGAGGTAATTTTTTGAAGTATTTCCTTAAAATGCAAAGATGGGCTTCTAAGTTACAAGAAGTACTTCAGAGTCAGCAAATCCAGTTACAAATACATAAATTCAAAGAATTACAAAAAAGATTTTTTATGTTTTATTTGAACATGAATTCACAAATATGCATTAACAACATGTCCATTGTCCTGCTGACATGAGAGATGTTGGTCACTCTGAGCTCACAGAGCTCAGAGGTGACGGATGAGGTTAAGGTCAAGACTTTGAGGTCTCAAAGAGCAACTCGGAAAAAACAGTATCTTTGGAAAACAAAAAGAGAGGGAAAAAAAGATACTGTCAAACAATGTTGGAGGCATGTTGTGGTTTAAAACAGCTGTTTCCAATCTGGGGTACCAAAGATCACAGGGGGTAGAAGACCTTTCCAAAATACAGAGGTTGTGGTATTGGACATATAGATGTACAGAATCATAACAAATTCATTGTATTATTAAAGGATTATATTAGTAAAAGGAGCACAATGGAAAGATACATCAGATACTGAGATGAAAAAATGCAAAAAGCAGCTTAAACTATTTCCATGGTGGATAGAACAGTCTGTTGGCAATGTGTGTATCTTTACACACCTACTCGTCACTGATTTGTGCACCTATTTTCAGCATGTGAGCGTGCTATGGAAAAAACTTGCATCTTGTTTTTGCTAATGTCAGTGCATAGGCGGTTTATCAAACAAATGAGAGTTAGACTAAAAGATTTCCAGCCTAAAAAGATGTGGAATACCTCAGCTATGATGAGGTCTATCTGTGATGATGCTATTCTTCCATTTAGTTCCACATACCTGTCACAGACTTCATCACCTTGTAATACTAAAACAGAGGCTGGTAATGGGTAGTCACAAACATCATATCTGACATCTCATCCCTGGCCAGAGGAATGTAAGCTCAAGGTGCCTGCTATTTTTTAATGAAAGGAAAAGTGTGACTCACTGCTCTGGAAAGGGGTAATAATAAGGAAAGAAAAAATGGTTGGGCACAGCTTGTGTAAAATATCCTGAACTGAAGGCCAAAAAGTTAAGACGATATTTGTTTACACGGCACCAGTCAAAAGTTGAGAAACACTTTCCCTTTGGATTCAGTGGAAAATGTGTCCAAACCTTTGACTGGAACTGTATTATGCGCATCTACGGTGTCCAGTATTGGTGACCTCATTTTTTACTCTATCTCTGAATAGATTGCACAGTTCTATTAAAAAATAACACCACACAAAAAAAAACACGACAACCAAGACGACTCCACAACGTCTCTCTTCATCTCCAGACACGACGTCTCGCGAGAGCTCATTCTAAAGCTGATCCATCAGTCGTCCACTTTTCGAACTCGTCGACAGAACGTCCAATGATGTTCCACCGTGTTCTCGTTGGCCCGTTCACTCATGTGGTGAACTCGCGTGTTGCGTATCGTGAAACCCTGAAACATGATGAAACACACACTGATTCGCCACATGAATTCTGCTTTGGCTATGATCTGTTTTTTAAGTGATTTCTCATTCATGACGATAAAGGCAAGTTAGAGTCTACGTACAGCTTTGGACATGAAGTCCAGCAGGTGGACGCGCAAGCTAACCTCCTGTTGATGGTCACATGGGCCAAAGGTGAAGGACACCTGGTAATCTCTGGTGTCCATCATGTGTTTATTCCACTTTGTGAAACTGCTGGAGATAGACTCCAACATTGCATGGACCTAAAGAAAGACAGAGAAACACTGTTTGAAATGTGTGTAACTGTAAATAAATCTACTAATCTCACCCCTAATCTCAAGAATAAGCTGAAATAATGGTTTTCTGGTGTCTCTCACATTTTTCTGAACAGCTCTCTGAAGGTCCCACCACAGCTTTCAGCCCGACTGAACTCTGGGCTTTAACTAGATCACTGCAACAACATGATTCTTAGAATTTTTAGTCACTCCGTTGTAGATCTGCTGTTGTGTTTGGGATCATTGTTCTGTTGCATGAACCTGTTTCAGCCAAGCCATTACTGTAAGAGATGTCTTCAAATTTGGTATGGTTTGGTATACAGAGGAGTTCAGTGACTGCAATGTGTCCAGGTCTTGTGGCTGCAGATCAAGACCAGATCATCAGCCCTCCACCTCCATGTTTGACAGTTGGCATGAGGTGGTTATGCTGAAATTGTCTCCAGAAGGCAACAGCAGACACACACACACACACACACTGGATAACCAGTGTTCAGTACGAGTCTGGAGGTCGCTTGCACAGGTCAGCTGCTGGGGTTGGCAGGGCAGATGCTAGAATTTTCATGCGATAAGCAGCCTGACGACTACCCTCACCAACCCGACTTAAGCAGACTTACTGCCGATAATTCCCTAACCCGTGACATGGCGAGCCGGTCCAGACCACCTGTACAGGTGTTTTTGTTGAGATCAACAAAATGCTGTGTTTGGTTTTCTCCAAACATGCCGCTGTGCATTATAACCAAACACCTTTACTTTGGTCTCATCTGTCCAAAGAACTTGAGCCTCATTCACCAACCAGTTTTATAAACAATTTTGGTCTTACACACAGATGGCAGCGACATGCAGCTGCAGTCTGTATAAAGAGTGAGTGTTACCGAGAGATGTTTGCATAAACCAGTCAGCTGGAGTTGGATCTATGCCTGTTCATTGATCTTCTTATCTCTTTTTAAATGGAGCTGTTATTTTTGATCATTTGTTTGTCGTGGCCCGGAGTCTGGTTGAACCATGTCACTCGTACACTGGCAGGATTCAGTACTCACAGGGATTTTTGCTAAAACCAAGGGATCTATAGCAGCCACATACCCGTTTGAACTTGATCAAGGAAGATTATTCAGTTGCAGAGTAGAACCTAAGGCCCCCTTTCCTCTATAACAAGTTTATATTTTGTCATTTAATTATAAAAACTAAACAGTGCTCATTTTTAATCTTATTCTCATGTTGACATGCAATTACGTCACCTCATGTCTGTACATGCCGTGCTGCGTACCACCAGCAGACATAGAGTGCATGTTAGAAATTGCTGCATCAACCACCTGTAAATCAGACACAAATATCTGCTTGAATAATAACAATGGCTCTTATTTATTAATAGGAGAAGCAGGTGGAGGAGTTTCCTGCTCCAGTGTACTATGGACTTCATGTCAATCGGGAAACACGCACAGCTGAACTACTCTCCTCGTCATTTCTGAGGCGTATTACTGCTTAAAATGGAGGTCTCACATTTAGCTTCTACCTCTTAATGCTTGCAAACTAGCTAAACAGCTACCTGCACACTCCTTGTCTCCATGTTTTTTTCCTGAAACAACAACACGCATGTGCGCAGGAGAATTTTCTGGAGCTGTCTATGAGTGAGAGAAGTGTTGGCGTGTGCAGTGAGCTACAGTCGGACCAGCACACAGAAAATCCCATCTAGATGGCTTAAAACTCTGCTTTGACAGTTTATACCCAATGTTCGCAATATAGCCATTTTATATATGGTACTTAAAACGTCTCGGAATACATCTAGTATACTCGATATATCGCCCACCCCTTCCGTCTGGGATCTGGACACCAACCTAACTCTCACTGGTTTTGGAGTGCCGTTGAGGCTTGACAGGGATGCTGACATCACAGGGAAATCCCAAGGGGGGTGGGATCTGCATTAATCAGTGGTGGTACAAACACGTCACTGTCAGAGAGAGTGTGTGCACTGCAGACATTGAGCTGATGTCTGTGACCCTATTACCTCCCCCGTGAATTTCCCCAAATATCACTCACTGTTGTATACATACAATTAAAGCCACCGCAAACATAAAATGCTGTAACAATCATACAGAAAGTAACACAAAAACTCTAATCCCTCTCTCCAGATACTCCTTGCTTTGTCATTAAAGATTTTAATCACTGTAATCTGAAACTGGTGATTTACTTCTATCAGTATGTCTCCTGCACCACTAGACTTAACAGAACTATTATACTACTTATGCTATAGCACAGTAAAAGATGCCTAGAAGTCCAAAGCTTTACACCCTCTTGGCTCCTCTGACCATAATATCATATTCTTTATCCCTACCCTAAAAATTACATCTTAAAAGAGGGAAAATAGCAACTAAAGAAGTAGAAAAGTGGACTGAGGGTGCTGCTGAGGAACTAAGGGGAGCCTCGAGTGAACAGAAAGGGCCGTTTCGAGCACTGCTCTTTGAATCTTGATGAGATGACTGATGATATCATCTTATATTTCTTATTTCAAAACTCAATCATCCCCACTAAACGGTTCAAGGTGTTTCCAAATACCAAACTCTGGTTAAACAAAGCAGTAAAGGATGGCCTGCACAAGAAACACAAAGCTTTTCATCATGGTGATGGCAGGGACAAGACAGAAGCTAAAAAATTAGTCAGATGTGAAATTAAGAGGGCGATACTACAGTGCAAAAGTAAAAAATAGAGGAAAAGTTTTACAGTAATGACCTTAAGGTAGTGTGGGATGGTATGAAGGCCATGCCAGGCCAAGATAAGAAGAATCTTGGGTCAGTCGCTATTGATGGTTTCAACTCACATTCAGGACTTTAAAATGATTTGAATGATTTCCACTTACATTTTAATGATGAACATGACTTTACTAAAGATCACTGCGATCTGTTTGATTCTTTAAGTGACATCACTGCCAACCTGCAGCCTACGATCAGGGCCATCTCTGTTCGATTCATGTAACTTAAATGTAATGTCAGAAAGAGCCCGGGGCCCGACATGATGAAAGTCTTTGCAGATCAGCTATGTGACATTTTTTCTGATCTTTTTTAACTTGCTTTTTCAGCTCAATCTGCAGTCCCAAAGCCATGGAAAGTGTCTATTATAGTACCCGTGGCTAAAATTAAGTCACCAAAGGAGCTGAATGATCAGAAGGTACAAGCCAGCTTGATCCAATGCAATTTGCTAATCAGGCCCATATGGGGTAGATGATGCTACTATCACTTTGCTCAATTACTTGTATAAGCATCGTGAGGGTACAAAAACTCACGTCAGACTTTTATTCTTAGTTAAATTAATTCCCATTAAACCATCCTCCACCTGGTTCAAATCACTGGACTCAAACATCACTAAATTTCTCGTATTAGTTTAAAAACTCTACAAAAGACTAAAAGCTGCAGTGGGTAGATTTTCCCCGTTTTCATCACTATTTCATAACAAACAGATTACAGTACATCTCAAAATGGCTCAAACCTAGCCATCTAGATAAACCATGGCTCGATATAGAGCAAGCACTGTGTGAGGATTTGGTCTCTGACCTGCCGTTTATTAGCTCTGCTATCAGACATTATAAATGTTTTCAAAGCATCAACAACAGCTCCTCTCTGACAGCCTGCTGGGATTTTCTTAAAATAACCAAGTTCATGGTATTTACAGTTATTCTTCCACAGGCGCCCCTATAGATTGCCTGTTGTGATCTCAGAAGCCTTTAGGATGTTCACTGTTTCTTTACAGGCGTAGCAGGTGGCTGTTTAGTTTCTCTGTTTAGCTTTGATTGCAATTGTTGTGGTTTAGTTTCTACCTTTTGTTTTGTTCTCTGTTTTTCTATCTTTTCTCTTCCTATTTCTCCTCTATCCACTGTTTTCCTTCTGCTGTGTATTCGGTCCTGTCCAGCGGTTATAAGTAAAAACATTTTTTTAAAAAATAATGAAGACTAAAGTGTAGATAAACACACAAAAACTGTGCGTTTATCCAAACACTAAACACTTTAAGCGTAGATAAGACACCAAATTTAAAGAAAGAACAGTGAATAGAACAAAGAAACCATGAAGAAGCAACATCATAAAGTTTGAACCAAAGAATCTTAAGTTTTTGTCTTGTCTCTTGTCACCTGGTGTCTATTTGTTTTTCGTCTTAGTTGTGTAAGTCTTTACTTTGCGTTCATCCCTTAAACCAAGAAGCGTTGCTAAGAAACCGATGCCAACCCTTTTTTTTGTTAGTGTGACATATTCTGTTTTTGACTTTTTACTCTTTTTCCCATTTTGAGCAAATTTTGGGACGCCAGCCCAAAGTCTGCCCACCACAGACAATAAAGATTGAGAGCATTTTACCACAAATGCTAAACTTTTAGTGACAGAGTCTTAAGAAACCACCAAACTGCTCTGGTGGGGAATCAACTGTTTTTCTGACACCCAGTGCAGTTTTTCCTGGTGAGGAAAAAGCAGTAAGAGTAAACGGTCTACTACCAAAACCCGGTTCCCTGACAGGCGGACCCGACCTGCGGTGTTAACCAGAGAGAATCCAGGACCACCACTTTAATCGCTTATTTGGGCGACACCTCCGGCAGCACCAGTTTGTCCTGGTCTACTCCCAATCCAATGATGCAAAGTAGGACCTGCCAACGACTCTGTTAAACTGCTTGATTCTAGCTGGTGTTTTAATAGTAATCTATCAAACTGCTTTAGAAGTTTAGAGTCCAATCCAATCCAAGCCAGATTCAACTACTAATCGGCTAAATCTAAATTTCTAGGATAAGTTCTGTTAAAGTCACATTATTCTTGATCGGCTCTTTTTTTCAGCCTCATTAGCATAACGGTACCAACTGCCAACAAAGAATTTAATTTGGTTGTTTCCATGATCTTCCGTCTCTACCTGAATTCTGCTCTGCTTTGAAGTTATTTCCTTTACAACCCTTCACGGACGTTCTGCTGGTTACCGTAAAGTGTCGCTTAACTATTTCATACGTTTCCATTAATGCTGATTTCCTGTTAATTTGAGTACCAAAGTTTAATAAATTGTGGCATATCTTAATTTACCGCTGTTTGCGTGGTTACTATGGAAGAGAAATGTTCCTTTAAACAAGAACTCACTGAATGTAGCGTTTAGAGACTGATTAATTAAATATTTACCTGCCAACAAAGATGTTAATTCTCGGTGGGATGTTACATGCTTCATGTATATGTACAATGTTTTAGCACCACCCAGTGACTGTGTGGAAAAGCAGGTGGCTCATTTCCGTTTTTGCTGTTTCCCTTTTGCTCAGTTTGAGTCACATGGTTAGTCTCATGTCAGATCTGCCATTTTGAACCAATGTCTGGCATAGCAGGAGGCTTCAGTTGGGCCTCTGCTGAATCTTTTGCAGTCTGCCTGTGTTGAACCTTGGAGAAGCTTTGATTGTAAGTAAATCTGCCATGTTTCACGTTGTGAATAGGTATTGATGTGTATTTTTTCCTTATTTTGTATGTAGTAAGATTTATAATGACTTTCTGCTTTCACATAGAATATCTGTGAGTAAGCAACTGAGAAAATGTTTGTGATTAAGTGTACATTGGAGAATATTTCCTTGTCTTTACTTTTAGTTTCACAAGGGAATGAAAAAGCATGTAAAGAAACGCTCAAAACACCCATTCCACGTGTTCTAGTGCTGCAGCCGTTAGCATCTACATGGATCATCCAGGACAGTTCGAGTCCACTTGATTAGTCATTGACACACACAAAGCATGAATGCACAGCAGCGTTTAGCACATCACTTCAATTCCTTAAAATATGCAAACAGGTACTGCTATTTATCAATATGTATATCGCACAGGCTAGTGTCAAAGAACATTTTACCAATCAAAGAAAAAGATATGTACCATTTTTTAGTCTACAAACACATTTGTGAATCTTTTTCCTATAAAAAAAAAACAGAAAAACTTCTTAAGTACAGCTTAGAAGATTCATTAGAAGACAATGGTGAATGAAGCTCGTCGTTTCAAAAGTCTTGTAGTTTGTTTAGATGCAAACAACGTTGGTTTTATTTTTATATTTTTTATATAACTTGATATGTTTTGACTTTCTGTCAATATTTCGACCACACCAAAGCTCTTAAATTGAAATTGTGCTTATCATCAAACTCTAAAATGACATCCATCTAACCGTGGAGAGAAGTTTAGCTTTGGTTCTTTTAGATAACAGTGCTGCTTTTGACATAGTCGACCATACCATTCTATTAAACCAATTGGACAATTAGGTGGGAATCTCTGATCTAGTTCTGAATTGGTTTGACTCCTACTTGAAAGACCTGCAGAGTTCTCCAAAGTTCCATCTTGGGTCCCCAATGTTCAGCACCTGCATGCGCCCACTAGCTTGGATCATGAAAACAAACTACATATATGATTATAGCTATGGTGATTGCACTCAGCTCTACATTACTGCCATACCAGGGAACTCTGGTCCCATAGAAAGCTTAACTGTGTGCCTCGGTTAAATCAATACATGTGCCAGAATTTGCCTAATCTAAATAACGATAAAACTAAATTTATCGTGTTTGGAAACAGAGATGAGTGTCAACAGATCCGTGCCCAGTTTTAATCAGCAATATTGAAAACAACAGATCAAGCCAGAAATCTTAATGTCATTTTGGACTCTTGAGATAAACTTTCACAGTCCAATTAAAGCAGGAACCAAATGGGTCTTTTACCACCTGAAGAACATATGTAGAACAAGGGGACGATGGCTCAGGATGATTTAGAAAACTTCTTTGTTATTTCTTTTCAGTTGTCTTGACTACTTTGGTGGAAACTTTACAGGTCTCTCTTAAAAATCACTAAGAAATTGAAAGAGTTCGAACTAATCCAGAGTGTTGTCGCTCATGTCCTCAGACAAGAAAAATGGAAATGTCCCTCCAGTTCTCAGACCTCTACATGGGCTTTCTGTGAGACAAATAACTAATTTTAAAATGTTGCTGCTGGTGGACAAGGCTCTGAATGGTTCTGACGCCATAGAAGCCCCTTAGACTCCTGAGATCATCTGGGTCAATTTTGCTTTCCGAGAGATAAAACTAATATTTTATATCAGAAAACCTGAAGTCTGATCCAAACCTTAGTTCTGGTAAACCCTTTTTGTTTTTGTTTCACACTGATGGATTTCCCACTAATATCTGTTTTCATATGTAACCCACTGTGTATTGTCTGTTTCCTTATTTTAGCTTATTCTATTTAATTTCTTTTATTTTTTTAAGTTTGTTTTAATACTTTTATTTTAATGCACTTTTTTAAATGTTTCTGCCTTTGATGTTTTATATAAAGCAATTTGAGTTGTCTTGTACATGCTATATAAATAAACCTGCCTTGCCTTACTGAAACACAACTCTAGCATTTCACCTAAAGGCTCTGAAATGGATCAACAACTCACAGACAAAAAGAGACAATATTGTTCAATAGCACATTTACAGGTAAAATCTTTTGAACTAAAAATTTAGTTTATATTTTCTCTTTTTTAAGATAAAGTTTCATCACCAATTTCAGGTCAGTTTAGGACATAAAATGTGACAGAGATGAGCCACATTAATACATCTTTACCCTGCTTCCTTTCTCACAACTTCAGTTTCTGAGATACTTTTGGTTCTCAATATCTCGACTTAATTTCCACAAATCCTCTTAATCAACATTGCTTAATGACATAAAGAAAGTGGAGAGCTGAACGTGCTTTGATTTTGGCGTAATTAATTAGCTTAATTTTCAGTTCATTGGTTGCTTTTGCCCAGAGTTATCAAAAGCTTTGACGAGCTGAATATTCATCAGGCCCTGCAACTGACAACTCATAATTAAGTCTTTTTCTAGGCGCTGATTAAACCCCTAAAAACTAATCTATGTTCATTAAAATTGTACATTGAGATTTTTCTTTGCTACATGAAAACAATCTTTTTTCTGCCCTAAAATTTCTTAGGTGTAACCCTAAGCTTTTGCCTTGTTTAGACTTTCAATACGCAGTTAGATCTCCCTAGACTACATGTTTTACTCATGTTCACACGAACATATTAACAAGGTTAAATAACCTGATTTTCACCTCGCTTCTTGACTTAAACTTTAAGTTTTAAGATTTTAAAAGGTAATATGTCAATCACTGAAATATTTTGTGAATATTTGAAAAACATTATTAAGGTTTGTTCTTTGGAGGGGTTGCACTCACACCAGTGTCTTTTCATCCTGTTATTTATCAATACACAGAAAGACATCTAGGGGGAAATAAATCCAACAATCCAAATATTTAAGGGAAAGGAATGTAATATCAGGTTTTTGTTGAATGAGGAGAATAAATATTAAAACAAATCAACATATTATATGAATTTAATTCAGAATTTATTCACACCTTTCACTAATCAGTTCATCCCAATGCAGCATGTACCGATTCAATGATGATTTGTAAATGTTCAAAACCAATTCTTTTTCAAGATAATTACATGAAAGTAACATGCAACAGCACCTCACGCGTTCCCAGCCCAGGTTAGGGGAGACGAAGAAGCCACCGGTGTTCTGTCAGGTTGACTTCAGAACAGTGCACCATAGCTTTGTCTGTCGGTTTAGACTTCTTTGTTAAAATGGCGTAGCTACGTATCCTGTTTAGATAGATTGTGTGTTATAATTGTGTGAAAATAATCACGTTTATTTGGGGGGGGAAAAAAAAAGAATAGGAAAAACTAAAGAAACAGAGGACAAAAGTTGATATCAAAGATCTGCAAAGATAAATCCATCCACGTCCGTCTGAACTGACCTTGGTGGTGATGGTGAGCTGGGTGATGATGACTGCGACGGGGTTGGAGTACTTGGACAGCTTCCTGGTGCTGGACAGCTCCACCACCTCCTCGTAAATGTCGGTGGGGTAGGGCAGCAGTGGTTTGGGGTCTCCCAGGCACTGAATCAGGGGCTCAATCTGATAGAAGTCCGCCTCTTTCCTGAGCAGCTCCATCTCTTTGAAGTCACACGGCAGTGTCAGCTCTGACGAGCGTAGGAAGTTGAGGATGTAGCTGAAACAGCAGAAAGACAGCAGACCAGTGGAGACTGCTGAGCAGATGGTTACAGACAGACAGGAATGGAATTGTTTTTAAAAAGATATACTAAGCACCAAATATGTAGCTACTGTTTAAAAAAGCAGCATCCAAAGTACTGTTTGGAAGTGGAACCTCAGAGCTCTTTTTTCAGCCTCAACATCAAGATAAAAAACAGATTTTTTACTTTGAAAGCTGCTTAAAGAGGAAAACTTGCTTGAGGTACTGACAGTTAAATTGAACTTCTTGTAATGTTTTCTTTAATTTTTTTCCCCATCTGAAACTCTGAATTCTAAGTTTTCACTGATTCAAATATAACAGCAGTTTTTAAAGGGATTGAAGCATACCTTCTTTTGACCAGTGCAGTTCCAGTAGCGGTCAGGGCTGGTGCTAGAGCCAGCTCTAAGTTGGTTCCAACTAGCAACTGGCTTTGTTTTCCACAACCAGAGAACCCCTACAAAGCCTGGCCTTACGTCAATTTAAAGATCTCCTCTTACATGTTTCACCGTTCAGTGTAATCTGAGCCTTTGTAAAGGACCTGCTCTACATTTCATTGTCTATTGTCAGATTTCTTTTGGAGTAGGTACATATGTAGTGATGGAAGACTTACATTTTCTGTTATTTCAAAACATCTGGTCTTTGCTGAACATGGTTCCATCCACAGTCTTAGTGTTAGCTGTGCTAATGTGGGCGCAAATGAGCTGCAAAATAGACTACACAAGAATAGTTTACATCATTTATACCCCAACTTCAGGTATCATGTTTTCTGTTGTGACTGCATTGCTTCCTTCTCTTTAACAAAAGATGAAAAGCGATGCAGTTTCTCAGCATTGAGGAGAAATGTAGGTGTGGTGAAAATACCTGATTATGAAAAATCAGAGCGAGCCTGTTTACATGAACATCAAAATCTGATAACTCGGAGTAATGAGATAATTGTAATAATCGGATCTGACACGTTTAAATGCACTTCTGAAATGTGATATTCAAAAAACCCTGGTCTACATTTTCCAGTCTATCACCAGATTTCCTGAGGAGGATGTTCGTTCGTAATGACATAACTTCCTTCTTATTTTCAAAGCATCTGGTCTTTGTTGATATTGGCAGTGCCCGCGGTCTTAGCAATCTGATTTCTCATAATCAGGTAATGGCAGTTATCTGACAAAAGGAAATCAGATAATAGTTGTCTGTTTACATGTCTAGTGTACATGTCCACTAGAAATATCTGATAACTCCATCAATCAGATTAACACCTGCCTTTTCACCCTGCTTTGTTGTTCTACATGCTTGTGAAAGGAAAAGTCCTTTGGAGTAATAATGCTGTTGGGCTTAAAATGCTTATGACACCATTTAGACTTTATTTAATTTTAAACTATAATAATACAACATGAAGAAATTTGTGGTTATGTGCAGTTATAAGTCAAACAGGCTTGTTTTCGTGTAAATATCCGACAATGTTCTAAAAAATTTTATTTTAAAAAAGGCACCGCACCAGTGGCTAGAAAAACCCCTTGTCATGTTGTGATATCAGCAAGAGAACAGTTTGCAGCTGTCTGACCATTCTACACGTGTGATGGAAGCGTTGTTCCAGTACATCAAGTCTGGTTTGTGTGGAGGCATCATCAAACAGTTCCAGTTCAGAAGAGTGTGGTGACACAGGAATATAATGGAGGACCGAACCAGACTTGCTGCCTAGCGAGTCTGACTCTGAGTCGGAGAGTGCAGTGTATTTATAGACCGCAGATGAAGGATTTGCTGGACCCTCTGCAATTTGCCTACCAGCCCCATTTGAGTGTTGACGACGCAGTCATCTGCCTGCTGCAGAGCCCATTTGCATCTGGATGGTGGTGGCAGCATTGTGAGAGTCACTTTCTTTGATTTCTCTAGTGCTTTTAACACCATTCAGCCTCTGTTGCTGGATGAGAAGCTGCGAGGGATGGGACTCAACGACTCCATGGTCTCCTGGATTACTGACTACCCGACAGGCAGGCCCCACAGTTTGTCCATCTGGGCAGCGTCTTGTTTGATGTGGTGGTTGGTGATTTAGGAACTCCTCAGGGGACTGTGCCGTCTCCTTTCCTCTTCACCTTATACGCCACTGATTTTCAGTACAACACTGAGTCCTGCTACCTTCAGAAATTCTCTGATGACTCAGCTGTTGTTGGGTGTATAGCAGAGGAAGGGGAGGAGTACAGAGTGCTGGTAGATGGGTTTGTACAGTGAACTGGCAGGAATCACCTGTATCTGAAGATCAGAGAGGTGGTGATAGAGGAAGAGGACTCCTCTAACTCCCATGAAGATCATGGGGCAGGAGGTGGAGATCGCTGAGACCTATAAGTACCTGGGAGGGACCATTGACCACAGACTGGACTGGAAATCCAACACAGGTGCTGTGTAGAAGAAGGGGATGAGCAGGCTCTACTTTTTGAGACGGCTCAGATCCTTCAATGTCTGCAACAAAATGTTGGAGATCTTTCATCAGTCTGTCGTCTCCAGTGTGCTTTTCTTTGCTGCTGTGTGCTGGGAAAGCAGCATCGGAGCAGCAACACCAACACACTGAACAAACTTATGAAGAAGGGTGGATCCGTCATTGGGTACAAACTAGAAAACTAGGAAGTGGCAGAACAAACTGGTTTCCATCATGGATAACCCCCACCATCCTCTCCACCGCACAGTGGTCAGACAGCAGAGCTCCTTCTCTAACAGATGCTCTGCAGATACAGGAAATCTTTCCTGCCACTTTCCAACACTCTGTTCAATAAGTCACCCCTGGCAGACGGGGAAGAGCTGCTTAGACACCAGGCTTTACCTGCTGCTTTTATCCACTTGCCATTCTACTTTTTAAATTCTATTTTGGTTTGCACATTGTTTCTCTTACATTTGATTTTGCACATCCCTACCTAAATGTATATACTTCTATAACCTACTCTTCTCACTTATTCTCTCTTGTGCTGTTGATTTGTATTTGTTGTACATAGGTTTGTATATTTTGTTTATTATTTGGTATTTAGATTTGTTTGTTTGTTTTGCAGCTTTATTTTTCTTTGTTATCTGTGTTTGTGCCAATTCATGCTGCTGCAACTCCTAAAGGCCAGACCTATTTAATAAATAAATTCATAAAGCCTTGCTGGTCCCTGAATTTTCCCAAAACTACATGACTTTTCATTAAAACTAGTTTTAATATTTAGTATGTAAAGAACAATGGAAATAAGAATATTCCAGGAGCAAGACTCATTTCGACCAAAGGTGCGGTTTTTTACTCACAGGATTTTTGCGCTGCTCTATTTCTAGATTCCCAACGTTCTGGATTAGACGATGTGGAAGTATTCTGTAAAGGGTGGTATGCAGAGATGGATTTATGCTGTATTTAACAACATACTGGACCTCATAGGAATAAATGTCCACATTAACATCTAGAAGTGCACTGAACCCTAACCCTAACCCAAACAACTTGCAGGGGTTTCTGCAGCAGCTGGCCAGCTGGCAGCAGACTCCTGAAAGAGGCTGTGGGAAAAACCTCTGTCACCAGCAGCCGGCAAAGACGTGCACGAATACTGCTGCAAGAGCAGAGACAAGAACTGAGCTGTGGTGACTTCTATATTATTAAGGACGAGAAATGACAAAACAAGAAATAAATAAAAAAATAAATATATACACATATAAATAAATAAATGCACAAATAAATGTATAAATGCATAAATAAATAAATATAAAAA
>JBAFTA010000004.1:9427623-9439984 GCA_036919975.1 Melanotaenia parkinsoni
GTGGTACCAGTGTGAAAGAAAATCACTTTCCTCTACCAGATAGCGATTGTTGTACTGTCAGACATTCAGTCAAAACATTCAGAAGTGTTTCAGACGTTTTAGAGTAGGTCCATCAGATCCAGTAAAGTTTTTTTGTATTGTTTTTGTTTTTTGTAATAAATAAATATACTTAATCATATTTTTGACTGCTTTCATAGTTTTACTGCTTCTATTTGCTTCTGTCGGGCAAAAACCTCCTATCTCCAAAATTCTGGACTTTTTTTTTCTTCAAAAATCTGTACTATTGGTCACCATTTATGTGATAAACAAGATAAACATCGACTCCTGGGACTGAAACAGGTAGCAACGCATCTGAAAATGAACGTCACTCATTGTTCAGCAGAATGCAACAATCTAAGTGGTTCATAATTATTGCTTCTGCATATTTACGACTGAGTAGGGATGTCACGATTATAGATTTTATGATTATCGTGACATCCGTGTTAATTTCCTAACACTGGAAATGTGTAAAACCACATAAACACTGCTTATAGGTCTATAAGTTTAATTTCTATCTTGTGACACCAACATAATAAAACAGTAAGTAAAAAACCAAGAAGTCTCATTCCAACTAAATCTCCTCTGCTGTGTAAAGAATAAATAAATGCTACATACTAACTGGATTTCTAACAGATGGAAAAGGTTATGGGACCTCCACCTGGTTGTGGGAGGCTTCTTTCTGGAAACTACATTATAAAAATGGTTTAAAACATTACTTTAAAAACTCAGGAAAAACAACTAGCTAGCTTTGACTTCCAGTTGTCCCGGCTGCTTGACACAAAAATAACACTGTAACTGAAAATAAAGAAACAAGACCACATATCTGGAACTAAAAAAATGCCTCCCTTTCAGCTCGTTAGTATTGTTTTTTCTAGACTTTATTAGGTCACAGAAAGAAAACAGACAAATTATGTCGCTGACATTTAATTGGTCCCAAAAGGTAAACTGGACAGCGTTCCAGCTGCAAACAGACGCATACAGATGCAGCTATAAAGCATATAATAGTAAACACTGCATGCTTTACAATTTACAAATATCGACTATAACATGTGGTTTTTTTAGTACTGTTGCCAGCTTCTTCTTCTTCTTTTGTGTACTGGTCTGTTCAGTTACTTGAGTAATAATATGACTTCCAATTCAGTTACATATCTGGGTGTTTTTAATACAACTTCACGTTAAAATGTATTTTAAAAGTTATGTTTTAGTCAGACTGATTTGTCCAGACTCACTTCTACTTTAGCTGTACACACTACTTTCCTAAAACTTTCACTCTTCATGAAAAATTAAATTAAAATACTTTAATTACAACCCCAATATTAAAAAAGTTAGAATGCTGCGTAGGATGTAAATAAAAACAGAACGCAATGATTTGAAAGTTTAATTAACTCATATTTTATCTCTAACAGAACATAAACAACATATCAAATTTTAAAAGTGAGACATTATTATCAATTTCAACATCTGATATAAAGTTTGTTTTTATATTGCTTTATGGTATTTATAATATTTAATTTATGAGATTTTCAAATCATTTAATCTTTGGTTTTATTTACATTTTACATAGTGTCCATACATTTTGGGAACTGGGGCTGTATGATGATTTATTTGTCCTCTAAATAAGTCCCCACAATGTGACGACACAAACAGATTTATGTCCTCACAACATTGGTAAAAAGGTAAAAACACACACCATGTGACCCAGGTCTCCATTCTCCATCTGCAGGCCTGGTTGGAAGCCTGTGTTGCTCCTGTTTAATTCAGACCGCTGAGATGATCATTTCTATTTCCACCGACACCTGCAACAAGAGGGTGAACAGCTGGTGAGACGGTAACCATGGAGATAAGCAGCCAGCTGATGCATCACGATAGGGAAGACAAATCATGGCTGATCGGGCTCGAGTCCCTAATGTGTCCACACATCTGCCAGCCAGTGAACAAGAAGAGGAGGAGGAAGAGATCTGGATGTTAGCCCTTGGAATTGAGTGCAGATGTAAAAACAGGCAAATAAACCTTCCTGCAACTGATAGACCTAATTCAGCAGAAAATCCACTAAAAACTGCAAGCTCATAAAAGTGCTTCTGTGTTGATGTAGCAGAAGGACTGTTTTGATCTGCCCAAGAGGTGAGACCCTACAGCTGGTAAATAAAGTCAAAGAAGAAGGCATTTATCATTTATCTGTGCATCAAAACACAATGTGTAAAAGCAGATTTCACTCAAATACAAGTATAATCTGGTGTAAAAAAATAATAAATGTTAAATTAATTTCACAATTTATTATAACATTATGTATTACATAATATATTTGAATAAATATTTAAATGGGTCTAGTTGACAGCCCGTTTATTATTATTAATAATAGTAGTAGTAGTAAAGATTTATATTACTTTCATTATAATAATTAAAATTCTTGATTTTATTAATACAAATGTATTATTTATAAATAAATCGAAAACAATAAAATAATAATAAAATAAGACAAAAAAATTATCAACATTAAGATTATCTCGATTATTACTTTATTAATTCAACAAATAAATACATATCTAATAAATATTTAAGTATATATCAAACATAAACATTAATTCTAATAATATTCATTAAAATATCTTGACAGAGATATTTGTACAATTAAAAATCCAACACAAATGACTCAGCTCTGATATAAAACTGAGTGCTTTGTGACAAGCATTCAGAATGTTGTGTTTATGGCATGAAACAAGATGCCTGCTCAGCATTGTGTACCTTCCATGTGATGGCTTTACTTCTCCTACATTCACCCAGGTTCCGATTTTTGTTTTGTTTTTTTTTTTGCTAAAATCCCTTTTTTCTCCTGCAATGTTGTTCACGTTATACTTTAAATATGCCTGCCATGTTGCCACTCACACATCCAAGACAACATCAACAGAAACTAGACTCCTTGCGGCGTTTTTGTCTGGAATGGCAAGCGACCCAAAATGAAGTAGTACACACTTGAGTGTAATAAGAAGGCTGGATATTTATGTTAAAAAGTCTCTGCTATTGATTTGAGGATGGTAACCATCTGCTGGGGAAACCTTTGTTAACAGGGATTTGTAAAATAAATGTATCAAAGATATTTGCACCAACAAGGATAAAGAGTCTCTATGGAGAAATTCCATAATGATTCGTGCACAAAAAGGAGAGCCGAAAACCTGAACGCAGGTGGCAAAAAACAAATCTCAATATCTACTATAAAATCTATGAAGAGAGGCTTCGTATTAATAACACAAGGCAGTCCGTCTCTACCATTACTGCTAAACACAGCCACAATGCACGTGTCCTATTTGCTACCGTAGATCGGCAGATCCCCATTTCCCAGTTGCTCCTGAAGCTTTGTTAAGGCCTGTAATGAATCTGCATCGTTTTCTAAAAGTAAAATTGAAGTAATCCGACATGTGATTAGCGTCCACCTATCATATCCAGGACCTGGACTCTGTCTGCATCCCCCAACATCGACTCAGACAGAATGTCCAGATTTTATCTCATTAGCCAGAATATTTTGGAGGACATCATGCAAGAGTTATAGTTCTCATCCTGCTCTACTGACAGTCTCCTTACAGCTTTCTTTAAAAGTGTTTTCCGTTGCATGTTGTCTGACCTGTATATACTCTCTTTTGTCAGGTTGCTTCCCACTAACTCTGAAAACTGCAGCGATCATATCACGGATTAAGAATAATATTTGGACACGTCAGTAATGAACAAGTAGATGCCCATCTCTAACCTCACATTTTTAAGTAACAGAAAAAGCTGTTAACCAACAACTTTACAGATTCTTGGCACTTAACTGTGCATATTATATTGGTGCACAGTAGTGCAGTAAAAGCATGGTTAAGACATTCTGCTACTACTGTAAGGAACTGGTTCAATGAGAAACATCTCATATAGGGATGGAACGTTTTTAACAACCATGAAAAGCAGCAAAAACCATTATACCCCCCCCCAAGGTCATATTAATTTATTTTGATCTAGTTTTCTATACAGCGCCAAGCCGAATCACTTCAGGTTCCTCTAGAACAGGTTTATACTGTGGCCTTTGTTCAGTCAGGAACTTCATGTCCATGCACAGCTAAACAAGTTGAATCTACTATCATTGTAATAATTTCTGAATCTTATTACGGCTTAAAATGGATCCAATATTCTTTGTAGGTTTTGTATATGTCAACACATTATCTGAGATCTGAAGTTTATAAATACACAGAGCGACTCCACTGAATGAAAAGGTCTTTATTTGGACGTTTAAAAAGTTTAACTGTTTTCTGTGCAAAGTGTTTTTTGTTGTTGTGCTTTTTTGTTTGTTTTTAATCACTGCTTTTGAGGAATTAATGGAAAATTGGTACATAATGAATTTTGGAAATGCAACGTGACTTCACAGTTGAGTCTAGCGGTCACAAAATGTTCAAATAAGGCTGTTTTGTCATTATCACGTGTCATATTCCCATTGTAATACTGTAACAGATAGGTTACTTGTTACAACTACAGAGTTCCTGAATACATGATTCAGCAGAGCTGATTTTAAGGTTGAGATTCACACCCTTTTTGTTAAGCCTTTAAGTTGTCTTGCACATCAAATTTGCTATATAAATTAACCTGCCATGCCCAAAACTCTTCAGGACATTACAGGGGAATACAACATTAAATTTCAAGAGCTGATGTCTCCAAATGGTATTAGCACTCCCAGTTTTTCCAAATTTAAGATCAGCTTGTAAAGCCTATCAGGTTCCCTGGAAGCCAAATTACAGGACCAAAACATTTTGGGTTGGTTCTCAGAAGTACGTGCCTACAGCAGGTATGAAAGCCTAGCATATGGTCATTATAGAAATTGGGCAAAATTTATAATGGAAGACAATGTGGGACAATGTTGTTGGACTATAAAAAATTGTAAAAACATACGCCTAAACTGATGACAGAAAGCATATCTAACACCCAGCATTAGACATAAAACGGGACTGAAACCAGACCCATACTGCTCATTGTGTCCCCATGAAACCATTGGTTCTTTAGCACATGTTGTATGGGAATATTCAGGGATTTGGATATACTATAACTACTATAACAAGGGTAACCGTTTTTTTATTAGGAAACAATATCTTAAAATGATTTTAGTCTTGCATATAAGTACACCGGAATGAGAAAAAAAATACATGTAAAGAATTTGAATTTGAAGAGTTGCCAAAAAAAATAATCATGAGATCTGAACCTTGAAATGATGAGGTCAGTAGTTATCATTTTGGAAAGTTTATTTCCTTTTTAAATGGTATGACATTGTAGGGAAATGCATTTGTGGGATGAGCAGCAGCGTTGAGTCTGTAAGTTGTTGTGGCATGGCTGTAGTGGGTGTGTATGGTTTTTCCACAAGCTAATGAAACCCCTGTTTGACAAATCAGTAAATGGTTAAACTGCCTAAATGTCTTATTTCATCATTCTTCAATCATTAAAAATGACTCTAAACAAGAGTCGATAGCAGAACAAACTAGCGTTAGCAGAGAAGGTTTGGCAAGTTTTTAATGGGTTCAACAGACATACTTAACTTCGCTGCTCATCCCACAAATGTGGCATCATTCACAAGGAAATTTCCAACAGCACAATATTTATTGGAGAAGCACTTTTTCAACAAAGACTTAATCCATCAAATAATTTATTTCCTGTGTGCTAATTTTATAAACATAAATGCAAATAAGTGGCAATCTAATAAACTGAACATTATACTTATTTATGACTATGACTATCATGTATAGGTCGTTAGTTTGATATTTGTACCTGCGAGATGTTATTTGATGCTTTTTAGAATTAATCAGTTCATTTACTCCTTCCAAGTATAATTAAGTAATTATTATGTTGTGTAGTTCCCCTCTAATTGTTATTCCTGACCAGTGATTTAGGTAGACTGATAAATATGTAATTTCAGCGGCTGTTTGTTGGCTTCTAATGTAGCTAACCAGTCTGTTAGCAGCTGCTAGTAGGTTAGCATCATTAATATGAAGAGAAGACGTAAAGGCGTCACTATGATATTTTAGTTTAAATTCACAAAGTCAGCGCGCGCTCTTACCTCTGATGGTTCATCACAGCTAACCGCTGCGTCTGCACGATACACCCTGAGGTTAGACAAGCTAGCTCCCCGACTGTTTACATCCAGAGTGATAGGAAGGAAGACATGACTTCCGGTAAAACTCGTCAAAATAAAACCTGACAGAATAGTCATCAACGAAAGCAGAACAAAAACGTGTTGTGTTCAGGAGCGAGTAATTTCTGAGGGGGCAGGTAGGCGGACAGACAAGGAACAGGGTGGCACATGTAAATGTGTGGTGATGTTTCATTCGTGAATGAGCTGGATCTAAAAGCCGATTCTCCAACAATGAACAAAAAGAAACAAACCTTCATAAGAGGCAACATGTTATTTTGATGTTAACACCATGCGGGCTGCACGGTTGTGTGGAGGCTCAGGTTAGCACTGCAGCCTCAGCAAGGAATCAAACAGTGGCCTTTTTGTGTGGAGTTTGCATGTTCTCCCTATAAACGCATGGGTTCTCTCCAGGTACTCTGGCTTCCTCCCACAGTTCAAAGACATGCATGTTAGGTTAATTTGTCACTCTAAAATTCTCCATAGGAGTGAATGTGAACGTGAATGGTTGTTTGTCTCTCTGTGTTGGCCCTGTGAAGGACTGGCAACCTGTCCGGGTGTACTCTGCTTCTCGCCGGCTAACTGTTGGGATAGGCTCCAGCTTCCCCACGACCCTGAAATGGACTAAGCAGTATAAAAAATTGATAGATGGATGGATGAGCACACCAAGCAAAATGAAAATGGTGTGCACAGATTCAAGTCTGTGATGGAAGACTTGGGTCATACTATTATGTGAAAGAAGGAAGTGGGGCAGACTAAGAAAACAGGGAGTGTAAGGGTACAGGCCAAATACAAAGAAAATCAGAGAGAGATGGGGGAGGTTTCTATAAAAATGCTACATAAAAAGTGGAGAATATATTAAATTTACAGTGACATAACGTCAAGACTTTGGACATGATTTATTTGATTTATTTGTTGTGGTGTTGTTCGTGTAGATTCTCAGTCATCCAGGTCATGCACTGTGATTGGCTCTTCTAAGGGAGCCAAGCCTAAAAACACTAAATCTTTGCAAAGAGGTGGAGGAGGCTATAGACTAATCTGGGCAAACACCAGAAGTAGACCCTCCACCTTTGCTGAGGTAGCATGTCAGTGCATGTCAGAGCAGAGCAGATGAGAGTCAGAATATTTTCTTAACAAGGTCAAGGAAATGTGGAAAAACTTAAATTGTTAAAAAAAAAAAAATGTGAAGGACATTAGGGCTGAGCTATACTACAAATGTTGGGATCAATCAAATACCAAGTAAATCCAGAACACGTATCACTGACGCTGATACCGATACGATACCGATACGTTTTGCTTGAAATTTCAAAATCATTTAATGGTTTTGCATTTAATTGTTTATCATGATTATGATCATAATTAAATACAGTACAAAGATTTTTAGTAAATAAAACATTTTTTACTAACAAACTATATAACAGAACTGCAAAATTCAAATGTGAGCTTTTATTGTTTGTGAACAATATAAAATAACAACAACGTAACAAAATAATAAAATAACTCTGTTATTCCCTTTTTGTCACACATAATTTCTTGAGAAAAATAAAGTCAACAGTGCAAGTTAGCAAAACAAAACCTGCTGTTGGTTGGCTCCCACATTCCTTGGCCATCTGCAAGAAATCTCATCGCGCTGGGATCAAATGATACTGATCCTCGTCTTGGTATCGACACTAACAACAAAAACACAGTAAATATCATGAACAGTTGTCAATCGGGTACCAAATTGTATGTAATCATGTTGCCATTCAGCTGAATGTAACACAACAGGTAACATTTGTTAAGCTGCTTACAGACTAGGGGCTGCAGTGATGCTGAGAGACTAATCCGAGAGATAGTGTAAAATATAATGTTCATTTCTCTTAGAAGGGCAACATTGTGACCAGGGAATAAAAATCATTCAGTCAGTAACAAAAACAGATCAGGTGCATGGCGTCATGCGTCACTAGTTATAACAAAACTACGCCAAAGATCTGTCTGAAAAAATAGAACATTAACAGCCTTTGTGAAGGTTTGAAACTATTTCTTTACCAACTTTTGATAACATATTATGATGAGATTTGCATTGTGTATTTAACTGTGGATTCTCAATTATTGAAAACAGTTTCTGTCAGATGAAGCATTAACACACGGATGTCTGACTAATATGATAAAATAGAATAACTTTGAGGTTTCCAGATAAGATACTGTTATCATTAAATGTAGACCACCAGGTATTCATGCTGCTTTCCGTGGTGGCAGATAGGAGGTGATTAGGACTGGAGACAGAAAGATAGCACAATGCATAAAATGGCTGCTGAATTATTCTATATGACTAGTGGGCAATGCCATGATGAATGAGTCCGGTTAGAGCAGAGGAGCTCTGTGTGTTTACACAAATAGCTGGTGTACAGGCACTAAAATCACTGACACTGCTCACAGACTTGGAATATGTGTAAAGTGTCACTCCTTCCATCTATCCAGAGAATATTCAATTATAATGATCATCACAGTCTGTCTCCCAGCCCAAACTAACACTGCTGAATCGTTTGCTAACCTCTACTAGGAAGCAACACACTGCTTATGATTTGTTTGTGATTAGAGATGGGATTTCTGGCTCTTTGAAGGGAATTGAATTTTGAAGAGCTGTTCCTTTCAAAGAGCCAGTCAAGAGATTGGCTCCTTCTTTATTTATTTATTTTAGTATGCTCATTTTTAGAAAACTCAATTTTATCAAGAAAATACTCACTGGTAACAATTATAAGGTACGTTATAAATATAACAATATAAATTATTTAAACTTACACACCCCACCAACATATACTCTGTTGGTGTCAGTTATTCTTAAATATTGGTCAGTATTTCATTTGGTCATTCCACGAGGTGGCTCTGTATCCACATGCTTTGACAGTGAGATCACTATTTTGAATTTACTAACATTTTCTATACAAGGACATTTCAGAAAAGCAAAAAAACTCAATATTTAAGAATAACAAATAAAAAAGCATGTATTTAAATCTACTGTACAAGATTTAAAAAATAGAAAAATAAAAAAAAAAAAGAATAAACCTGTGCGACATCAGCACAAATTCCAATGTTTTGGAAAGAATTCACAGTATTTGTTTCTGGACAATATTTTCTACACATAAATGCATCCTGACTGAACTGAACTGAGTGTGTTTGACATCAGACTCCTAAGATGGCTCACATGAGGAGGGCAGCATGGAAAATTTGTATAAAAAGAGAAAGGTTCACAAATAAACGGCTAACAGCTGCAACTCCATCCCCGTCGTTCATTTAAAAGAGACGCTCAAAAAAATCTGCACTGCCATCTCCAGAAGCGCAGCAGTTATAGGCTAGTCTGCTGTCAGACATCTGCTCTGCACGTGAACACAGCATGCAGAGTGCTATGTTGTTTCTTCGGTTCCAAAATGGGCACGCTTGAAAACCGACCACATGCATGAAAATGGAAAAACTGCCCAAACTAAAAGACATAAATATAAAATGTTTCAATAAACAAATTGATGTGATAATAAATAAATGCTGAATATTTTTTTTTTCTATTTAGAAACCTATAGAATATTATGCACAATGATACATGACTCCTACAGGTGAGGTGGAGGCAGTGGCGGGGGAGCTTGGGGGTCCATGAAGGAGGCAGACAAAGACTCCTTGTGTGTAGAAAGGGATTCATGAACGAAAATACAAACACAGTTTAAGTCCACACACACCATGGCACTTAATAAACAGACATTTTTAATACATTCTTGTCTTAGTGTTCTGTGCCAGCATGTTTCTAAACACCAACAACCATTACCCAAGCAGTAACTGGTAACAACAGACCCATACCAGACACAGAAGTGTCTGGAAAGACTGGTGTTGAAACACATGCAGGCTGTTCCTCCAGCTAGCTTTGATCCTCACCAGTATGAACCAGCATAAATTAAATTGATCAAATAGATTATACCAATTCCATTGCACTCTATAGCATACTGCTCCATCTGGAAAAAAAAACAGACATATGCAAAACTATTATTCCTGGATTACAGTTCTGCCTTCAGTACATCTTACCTAGCAGACTGTTTTACAAGATGGCCTACATCATAACATCTGCCTGTGGACACTGGACTGAACCAATCAATCTCAGTACATGCAGATGGCCCCAATCAATCCTCCTCCGTGGGAGGATGTGTGCTGAGTGTACTCTTTAGACAATCGTGACTACTGGCCTACCCACAACCCCAATGTTATTGTCAAATTTGCTGATGACACAATAGTGATTGAACTCATCAGCAAAGGAGAGGAAACAGCTCTCAGGGAGGAGGTCCAGAGGCTGACAGACTGGTGATTGGTAAATAACCTGGCTCTTAATACAAAGAAGACTAAAGAGATTGTCATTGATTTTCAGAAGACACAGTTTGACCATCTGTCTTTGAAAATAAATGGGGAAAAGGTGGAGAGGGCATCAGCATTTAAGTTTTTGGGAACACACATTTTGGATTACCTCACCTGGACACACAACATAGCACAGCTACAACTACACCTCCTGGGGTCTGTCAGGAAAATCAATCTGCCACAACACCTGCTGTCCTTCCATCACTTCTTTATGGGGAGCATCCTCACTTATGGTTTCTTAACCTGGTTCGGTAGCAGCTCTGCATCTGACAGGAAAGTCTTGCAGAGAATCATTAAAGCTGCGTGGGGAATAATAAACACACAACTACCTGCCCTGAAAGACATTTTTACCTGCTGCTGTCTCCAGAAGGCAAAAAACAGGACACTTTTCACCCAGCTGATCATCTGTTCAAACTACTGCCTTCAGGCAGACATCACCATCTCATACGAGGACAAGCAGACTTGTAAACAGTTTTTATGCCCAAGCTGTCACCACACTAAATACCAAACTTAACTTTTAACTTTTAGTTCAGTATGTGCAGCATTAGTCTACAGCCCCACGCTGAGTGTAAAATGCTCATTGGCTCAATCAGTGGGAGTTATCGAGGGCATGTATACTGTGTATCATGATTTATTATGAGAGGGTATTATTATTATTGTGTGCTATGGTTTGTAATGTGCTTAAATATCCTGACAAAATGCTGTAAAATTGTCAATATTTAAGTTATAATTGGGTTTAGGACTAGATACATTTTTATTATCATCCTCAACTTTGATTTTGTGTATTAAATAACTTTTTTTTGTTTGAAATTTTAGTTTAAATAAAACCACAAAATAAAATAAAAATCTTATCACTTCACTAAATGAAGTGTTATTATTCTCTTAGAATGAGCCCTTTATATGTAGTTGCTGAGGTTCCACCAGTGTTTTGCAAGTCCATACTTCTTATGAACCAGCTCAAAGTTCAGTTCAGAAAAGAAATTAGACTTAGACTTGTGTCTTGTAATAAAACCAACTAAACCGTATATTCTATCCCCTAGACAACGCATCTGATGTGACGTAATTTCCCCGTAAATAATAATAAGCAAATGAAACATCTGATGATCACAGTGACTGCAGCTTCTCTGCACCACCATTGCTAGTTTGCTAGCTAGAGTGCATAATGCATCGTGGGTAATGTAGTGTGAAGCAGGTGTGGTGCTGGGAAAATGTAGGCAGTGACTGGCAGAGGGTGTTCTTTTGAATTCGTTCATGCACAACACTGGGGTGCACATACATGGCAGCTGCCATATTGGTACCACCATTTTTACTCCAGTGTCTTTGAATGGACACAAACAACTCAGTGTATAAAGTGAAAACCTTCTTAGGTTTAACTTCAGTACCAGCTTTGTACACCTTAGAAAGGCTGTAGAAGAAGACATTACACATGTATGCAATGTTTAAGTAATTACCTGTAGTAGAGTCATTGACTGGATCCACTCAGATGAACACATGCTTACGTCTGGAAGCCTTTTGGCTACTAACAGCCACTGTCCATTCACAACTAAGCTTGACATTTTAAATAGATTCTATGCTCATCTTCGCTACTGAATGTCAGTAAATATTACATACTGTTGTGGAATTTTATTGTCAAAGATCACACACTAAGTGAGAATCAAATAAAGTATTTTTATAAGAGCTGATCAGCAATGAGAATCACACAGTCAAAGAGGTTTGGCTGCGTGAGTCTGAACAGATGCATTTGGGTCTGGTTTATATAAACTAGCATGAGCTGATCACATCAAGGTAAATCATTAGTACTCTGTTTCAAAGGAA
>JBAFTA010000004.1:9442555-9458219 GCA_036919975.1 Melanotaenia parkinsoni
TAGATAGATAGATAGATAGATAGATAGATAGATAGATAGATAGATAGATAGATAGATAGATAGATAGATATTATTTTCATTAATCAGTGTCACATGTACCTCCCACCACTGGGGGGCGCTACTGGTAATCTGTAGGCGAGCAGAAACAAGAAGTTGTTTTGTTTATTTGTGTCTACTTCCTATCAGTCACAGCTCCGGTGTGTTCTCCATCTGCTCCAGCGGTAACTCAACTGAAACATTTGTTTTCATTTTTCTGCACCAGTTTGCGTTATTCCGCTAACTTTTCATTGAAGCATTAAGAGGACTTGCCGACTGGTTTACCGGCCCGGAAGCCCGGTTAACGCGGTTTATTCTGTTAGCCTGGCGCTCTGCAGAATTAGTTTTAGCCCACAGAGCCTGCGCTCATCATGGCCAGTGAGAACGTGGGGAACGGTGACTCTGGACCTGTAGCGGAATCTAACGAGCATGATTACGCCCACACCGAGAACAGTGAATTTGCACCTCCAGAGGTGTCCACCTCTGATACACATCCCGAACCTGAGCAGAACGTTCCGGGACAACCTTCCTCCCCACTGCCGATAGAGCTTCCTGAGTCGGTCGTGGGTGCAGAGGTGGACTGCCACGATGGGACTGATGTAGAGACGCAGGCCGGAGGAAACCCCACTTTAGATTCTGAACATGTTGTTGCCGAGTGCCCCGACGTGCCACGTCGTGGCCCGCGGCGTCCCAAGCGGCCGGAGGACTCGAGCTGCTCCGCCTGCAAGAAACCGTTTCAGCGGCAAGGACGCTCCTTCAACCGGAGGGCGGTGTTCACTTTCACCAACCCGGAGACCGTGCAGTGGGTCTTCCCCGACTGTGTGGTGAACGAAAAGTCCTTCCTGTGTGAGACCTGCGCCCAGGTCATCAGGGCCAAAGGAAAACGTAGACAGAGCGGGAAGAGGTGCATGTGGATAAAGCCGCCTGCGCCTAACAAGGTGTGTACAACTGATGCCATCACATTAACCGGGTAGCTACAATTCAGGTAACGGAATTTGTCTCACCATGGTCCACAGCAGCAACAATCATGAAAGAAAACATTTAGTTACTCCATAAAGGAGCATGTAGCCAAGCCAACTTTATGAAGCACTTTAAAATAGAGTGAGTACTGACCAAAGTGAACAGAGCACTTAAAACATTAAAAAACTTCAAATAAACCCAGAGGATACTTTACCACCACCACATCATTATAACTGTACTCGATGTCCATAAGAAAGATTTGTTTCTTGGAACAATCTTCTAATTTAAAGGCTATTTACATAAGATTAGCTTACATTTAGATGTGAAACAGAAAAGCATAATATTCTCAGACTGTTGAAGTAAAACATTCAACCATGGCTGAAAGTGTGTCTAAAAGTTGAGTTAAATCCAATTGTATTCATGTAGTGTCAAATTGGGGCAGTTTACATCAAGAGCAACTTGACAAAGTTTCATTTTGAGGAAACATTTGATGCAAGTTGGGAACAAAAGTCCCTTTTAACAGAAATAAATGTCGGTCTTAATCAGAATTGGACAGGAAGATAATCTGCCTTTACCAGTGGGATGAGGGGATGGCAGTAGAAACAATTATTAACACTCCACAGGTTGTTTAATTTCTGGAGCCAGGGTTATTGGTGTAGGCAGGTATAGGAAAAAATGTCTAATGCTATCATGCTAAGAGATCTCTATTTTGACCTGAAAGTTATGATGGAGCTACTTCGTGCCAAACTTTTGACCAATTAAGTCCCGTTTCCACCAAAGGGTTTTGCTTGGTACAGGACTGGTGACATCTAAAATAAGCTGAGTTGGAGTTGGTTTTGTGGGGATGGTAGGTAAGTAGTAGCAAAAAGAAAAAAAAACAGCTAGAGGAAAAAATGTAAAGACAAATTTATTTGTATTGAACATTTCATGTACAAGACCATTGAAAGTGCTTTACATAAAACAAACATTACAGCAGGCTGCAGAAAGCAATAACAAGAGCATTAAAAGGAAAAAGTAATTATGCTAGGGATAATTAGGGATGCTAGGGATGATGGTTGATGGGGGAACCCAGATGACGAGGGGGGCATCCAGGTGATAAATTCTGTTTTGTTGTCTCAGTGGGTGTTTATAGTGCTACATCTATTGATTCATTCATTTTACATAATTTTAGCCTGACAATCTGACAACTGAGGCTGTCCTGAAAAAATAATACCTGAATCTTGACTGGTATGAAAAGAATAGGGCTTCCACATATATTTATACATAAAAAACAACAACAAAAATGAACCGCAAAAAATAAAGAAAAATGGCTTGGAATTTTATGGGTTAAAGGGGAGAAATAATTGATTAATACAGATGGATAAAGAGGCGCGATCACAGGTAAGCTACTCAAGCTCGTGCATCACATTCTGGCGCCCAGGGGTCTCAGCCTACAGCTGCATAACTGAAGATCTCTATAAAAGATCTGCACGCTCACTGGTCCTGCAGTGCAAACATGAAAAAGGGGAACTGAGTCCTCGTAGTCGCAGTACACATCCAACTGTAAAAAGCAAAATGTCTGAAGATGTCACAAAGACATTTGAGAACAAAATCTGTGTAAATTTTGTGATCATATAGTAGAAATCAGGTCACAGTACATTTCACTACAATCTTGGTTTGAATTGGAGGGTAAGAGTTACAAATACAGACCTGCACGTCATGAGAAAGTGTCTGTTGTTTACTCTGTACTGTGTCTGAATCTCTAACCGAACCCAAGAGTGGTCCAGACTTGTTAACCAGTCCACTTTATTGAGATGAACTGGAATTAAGAGACTTTTAATGTAAAAGCAGGATACATATTTATAGTTTTCAGGCTTTTCCCCCCTTTTTAAAATCTCTTTCTCGTAACCTCCAGTGTTATTTTTTTGTCACCTAACAGGTCGGATGTAAAGAGAGATGTGAGCTGTACAGTTCAGAGCTGGGATCTGAGCTGATTTAAAGCTGCTGGTTTGGTCTTGGTGTTTTTATTTGGTTACTATTCTAAGGTGAAAGACAAGATGGTGACGGGCTGCAGGATGGGGAAGAAGAGCCGAGCAGTGCAGCTGTTCAGCAGGTCGCGCTACAAGGCTGCTCTTACCATGCTCTGGTCGGCCAAAGGAGCCCGGAAGCCCATGATGGATTTCTTCAGCAAACAGTTGAACATGGAGGTGAGGATGGAGGCTCTGCTTCTCCCTGTCTTACAGGGCTAATTTCTGCTTCACTAACTGTTGGTGTTTGATGAAATCGTCTGGTTTCTGTGTGCTCTGCCGGTGGTGCAGATCAAGGCGATGTCGCGGCAGTCAGACAGTCCCTTCCACCAGAAGGTGTCGGGCAGGAAGCCGCTGTCATCCTTCCCCTGGCAGCATTGTCTGAACTGGGCCCAGGAAAAGGCTCCACTCGTCACCACCTGCCTACGCTCGCTGTTCCCCGACATCAACACTATTTTCAGACGCAACCAGTAAGATGGAGTTGATCCCACTGTGTTTCTTACCGTCCTGCTTGGACCGCGTCCTGGTCTCTGGGTGTAGCTCTGACCGGACGTGGAGCTGATGAGCATCTTTTCTGTTTGTTTGCCAGCCAGCTGACAGAGGAGCAGGCCATTACGCTGTTGCAGCGCCGCATCGTGGTGGCGCTCTCCATCCCTCTCTTCAGCAGAAACATCTGGAGGAACAACTTCCTGCAGGCTGCTCTGGGGGCGGAGCTTCGACAGCAGGGCTGCTCCGGCTCCGCCATCGATACCCTCAACACCATGGGGCTGAGTCAGAACAAAGACACCGTCAGGCTGCTGGTGAACAGACTGCGAAACGGCAAAGAAATGGTTAGAATTACCCTCTGTCAAAGAATTCAGCTGCAGCCCAACATTTTTATGTTTTTACCAAATTCACAACTAGGAATGTTATTTATATTTTATAAATGTGTAAAATCACATGATCACTCCTCATAGTTTTATTTATTTCTATCTTTTGATGCCAACGTAAAATAATATAGAAAGAAAGTAACGTAACCAAGAAGTCTTATTCCACAACTAAATCTCCTTTGCTTTATAAGGATTAAATAAATCATACATATTAACTCTAGATTTCTCTCAGAGAAAACAGAAGGAAAGGCTACAGGACCTCTACCTGGACCTGGGAGGCTTCTTTCTGGAAACTACTTCATAAAAAAAACGTTTCTAGAGATTTAGCTAGGTTCGACTTCAGCTGCCTGTTAGTAGAATAGCTGTTGTTTGAGATACAAATAATAATAGAACACGGAAAAGAAATAAACAAGACCATAAATTAATGTTTATTTTATAGACCATTGCACACTGATGACTAAGGGTGCATCACACCTTCACTAATATGTCAATAAAATGCAAAAAGAACTTTGAACCTGGTTAAATCCAATGTTCATATTTGTTTTCATAGAAATGTATGCAAAGGGCAGTAATATGATTTTTTTATCTATTTATTTAGGAATTGTTGATAAATAATAAAGTATCCCAAAGTTTAAATGATTTTCTATTCAATAGGATTTAATTCAGTGGTGAGCAGTTGTTTGGCCACATGGGGGCGGTGTTTAGCCTTTTCTCTGTTGTCCTTTACAGGATGAAGAGCAGGTGATGATGATGAAACAAGAACAAATGACAGCGCAGATGGAAGAAGAGATGACAGATGTTGAAACTGGGGAGGAGGAAGAAGAGGAGGAGGATGAAGAAGATGAGGAGGAGGATGAGGAAGAAGAGGAGAAAGGGGAAGAAGAAGAAGAAATGGTGATGGCAATTGAGGAGGAGGTGGAACAGGAGGAAGTGCAAGATGGTGTTCAGGAGGAAGAAGAGGATCATATTGTGAATGAAAAAGTAGAGGAGAAGAAGAAGAGGAAGAAGGCAAAGAAAGAGAGGAAGCAGGAGAAGAGGAAGGAGAGAGGGAAACGAAAGGCAAAGAAGCGGGGGGAAGATGAAGAGGGGTTGGAGCAGAAGAAGAGGAAGGTGGTGGTGGTGAGGCTGGGCTTGTTGAAGGGACACTCAGAGGTGGGACGATCTGACCTATCAGCTCCTTAGAGACTTTGTAGGCTCCACCCCTGACCTCGTCCAGACCCACCAATCAGAGAGAAGCACAGAGGTCCCGCCCTTTTCTGTGAGTTAAGAGGCATTCTGGGAGTTGTAGGAGATCAATAATTGGAGAGAAACTGACGAGTGCCTGAGTTCAAAAGCTTAGTTTGAGATCAGAATGATGAAACTGCTCCACGTCAGCTGATTGATAACATTATTGGTCCTGCCCTAAAAAACAGAATTACCTTTCCAGATCTCTACATCTGGGTCACCTCAGCGTTGTTGTTCCTGATGGGCGGCGGACAGGTTATCATTTTCTGATTATGTTCACAGATCTCGATGTGTTTCAGTCCTGGTTCAAACGCAGCTTGTGACCACAGGGTTGTACTTCCTGACCTGCTGCTTCTCCAACACAATAACCAAAGAGGTTGAAAGGTTGAGCTCAAGGATTTTCATGGTTGGTCTTGAAATGTTTGCTAGAATATTTCTATTTCTTGTTTTTTGACTCCGTTGTGTATTTTTTTTTTCTCCACTTCAAATAAAAGTTGATTACTTCTCGTTTCATTTCGTAACCCTTCGTGCTTGTGAATGAGGAGAGTGGTGACTGTGAGAAAAAGTGGAGAATCATAAAATTATGTAAATAAAAATGTTTCAGCTTCAAACTGCAGCAAGTCTGACTTTCCCCAGTGCACTCAGTACCAGAGTGGAAACCAACAATCACAGCCTGAAGGAATGTTTACTTCTTACACAAACCAGTCTAAACTGGGCATTAGTTCCCACTTCTGCAGCTTAAAATCTTCAAGTCATTTACTGTGAGTCAGTGGGTGTTTTTAGCTTTTGTGTAATTTAGAAAAAAATCTTATTGAAAAGGCAAATAAAGCTCATTTTATTGGTCTAGATAAAAAAGTCTTTGCATTTTTACAAATGTTGTGTTGAATATTTCAGTCCAGATTTGAAGAATAGTTTTTTTTTTTTTCATCATAACCAGGTCAAAGTTAAAAAAAAAAAAAAAAAAAAAAGGAATGGAGTCATCCTTTATGCATTTCACAAACTGAAAGTTCAGTATCATCATCTGGGGAGAGGGAAATCTGGGCATCCCTGCTTGCAACCTCAGCTAAGTGGCAGAAGATGGATGGATGGAGTAAACCAGAAAAATAAGGCAGCAGAAAATGACTGGCAGGTTTTTATTTCTGTAACAGTCATTTATAGCGACAAAAACATCCACAGAGCTGCTGTTGCTACAATAAATATTACCCATAAACCAGCTTTCAGCCGGACCAATCTTCATCGCTGCTTTAAACCCGTTCTGGAGAGGATGTAGGACAAAAATCTGAATGTGATGTGTTGTAGGGGTTAGACTGAAGTGAGAGTGTGTTGATGGCAAAACTACAGAGTTCAAGAGTCATTCAAACTTATCTGCAGAACTAAACAAGGTTAAAAGTAAAAAGATTTAAATTACGCTTAAAGTTTATTTGTTCAGACCAGGAACATCTGACAAGTCTTAAGTAAATCTAATTAAAACATTTGATGAGAGCAAACAGCTTTCAGATCTGTAGAAGCAGAGAAATTTAGATGAATCTTTAACGAACACCTCTGCTGTACAGATGATCCAGATGTGCCCTCTCAGCAGTTTAAGTCATCAATGAACTTTCCACATCAGCAGAGTGCAGCCTACAGGACAGAGCAGATTTTATTTTGAAGGGGACAACGTGAAAACAGATGTGGACAGAGTTCCGTTGGGTTTCCTAACCCCAATTCCCTTCCCCATGCTTGGGTTTTATTTACACTTGAATCATATTTAGGAAAACGTGTCACCACCATCTGTGTAAGCGTCTCAGACGTTGAGGGTTTTCTTGATAGAGAAGATGATGTCTTTGATTTGAGGAAGACTGTGTTCCTCCAGGATTTTTGCATACGGCATGGGGATGTCCACACCTGTTACCCTGGTAACCGGAGCATCCAGGTAGTTGAATGCAGGACCTTTAAAAAGAAAAAAGAAGTTCATATCATGGCAGCCTTGATGCTAACATTTTAAGACGAGCAGAGAGGGCACTGAAGTTGTTAAAATTTAAAGAAAGCTAGATTTACACTATTTGGATGACTAGAAAGCCGCTACTCTGATCCCTAGAGAAAGGAGGGATCTATCCTAGCTAAAAGAATGAAAATTAGAGAAAAGTTTAAACACATTATAAACACAATAATCTCCAGGGATTGACATACCACGTAAATGTGCACCTAAGTATGGAGAAAGTAGGTAGTTTGCTGTGTGGCCAACTTTAGTGAGTGTTCAGACCCCTCTAGCAACTAATAATAATAATAAAAAAAGAAGCAACTAATAACAGACTTAGCTAATTTAGATAATTTTTCTGGCAACCCCTCCTAGCAGGAGAGGAGATGTTCATCTCTGCACCCAAACTAAAAATGAAACATGTACATGTGAGGCTGCTGCTGGCCGATCCCGCCGCGTCTACAGTCTACATTAATGTTCATTAATTAAGTTAAAAAAAACAATAAAAGGTCTTCTATCAAAGTGTTCTGATGTGTTGCTGGCAGCTTCGAAGGAGAACTCTTCTACTCTTATTTGACTGCGTGGAGAAACGACCTCCGAACAGAAGCTCTTTGCAGAAGACTGGAGGAAGGCCAAACCATTAACAAAAGGTTCATGGTTCACACAGACACATATTTACCCCAATATATTGTTTTTGGCAGGACCTTCTCTAACACAGTAGCTGGCTGGTGGTACACAGCATTTACACGTCAGCCAAGCAGGGGCGGGTCTAGAAAAGTTTTAATGGGGGGCCAGGCACAAATTAAACCTTTTTTCAACTCACACTTCAGTGATAAAAGAAAAATGTTTTTATCCAGATCAGTTTTATCTTCATCAATAGACAGTTTAACTTCAGTTGTCACATCTGGTGGTTTTACGACAGATATCACCATGGAGATGGTTGGTGGGGTGGAAACAGGTTAGTTCTCTTAGCTCTTAAAGAACCTACTTTAAAGAATTAAGACTGAGCTGAATAATTTCATTTGCTTCTTGTAGCTTTAAAGCGTCTCAGCAGGTGACTGAAGATCAATAGATAAGCTTACAGGTCTATATTTCATATGGCAGCTCAAAAACTGTGTCTGAGCCAAAATGTGAAGCCTATGCGGAAGTAAAATAAATAGTAGGATAACCCCTCATCCGCTAAAAAACAGAGTCAATCCCCATAAAAAGACCAACGTCACAGCAGAAATAAACATGTTTTAGGCCGGGTACAAAAACCCATTTAAGGATTAATAGGTCAAGTTTACCTTCATGACAACTAACTCTCCCATTTGGATGTTATTTAATCTTGAAATTTGGAATAATTAGGGGCGTGTCCTTTTGATTGACAGGTATCCAATATCCGCGGAAAGAAAGGAGAGTGCAGCACAAATGCAGTTTTTAGCCGGCTGACAACATGCCTTAGTTCTAGCCTGCCTACCTCCGTTAGCTGGTTAGCTACCGTTGCTCGGGGTTAGCTCAGTTAGCGCTTAGCTACAGGCAGCAAGGAGTTTGATGGTTGTCTTTCATCCACCCCCACCCGTGTCACTTTATGGGCACTTAAAAACAGGGCTGAACATGTTAACAGATGAGTATGAAGGCAAAAAATGATTATGCGTTTTTTTTTTTTTTATCTTAAGATTTTACATTTTAAAAAGCCATTAAATATCTTTTGTACAGACTAAACATCGTCTTGTTACTGATCAGATGTCACTTTATCTCCCCTGCTTGTATGTCCATAACAGGAATTTTAAGGGAAAATGTTGAATTGTAGATTAACTTGATATTTAAGTCTCTGTTCCTGCATCCAACAAGCTGAAATTCCCTCTCAGTCCCTCTGAGTTCATAAGAAATGCAGTTAACAGCTTTGAAATTCATCCTCCTGACTTGTTACCCTAATTGTGATATTTTCATCCTTTTTGTCATTTTTTTTTTATTTTATTACTTTTTAAGTTGAGACTGACAGCAAATATTTTCACTTCCAATGTTTTAAGAAAACCCTGCTGTTAACAAACAGCTGATTTTGTTTACAAATGTTTTTAAAACAAGTTACTGAACTTTTAATACACCAGTTTTAAATCTTTCATTTTTGTGCGTAACGATGCGATTAAAAATTTAAACCAAATTATAAACAAAACTAGACTTAAAAACTAAACTGGCAAACACTTTCATGTGTTTTAGTTTGTTTTTTTTTTTAAGATATTTTTTTATACAATTTTATATGATTAAATTTACGGTTAATATTTAAGTTTGGTTTTGCCTCGTGCATCTTTACCTAAAAACGTCTTGAGCCCTGATCTCGCATGCCTGATAAGAAGCCGTTATTTAAACAGCGTTACATGACTGTCAGCCACCTTCCATGACTCTGGCGCAGATCTCGGCTCCAACTCCAAACTGAGGCCAGCCGCCTTCGACCGTCACCAGGTGGTTGGTCTTCATCACGCTGGCTTCGATGCTCTCTACATCCATGGGCCGGATGGTCCGAAGGTTGATCACCTCGCACTCAATTCCCTCTTTGGCGAGGACGGCGGCGGCGTCCAAGCAGTGGCCAACAAGCCGAGAGTGAGAAACCACAGTGACGTGGCTTCCTGAAGAGAAAAGAGCAAAGGCTCTTCGTGAGATACATGCCTGATGTTTACATCGATCTTACTTTGTTTAATCCTAAACATGTACAAACAATCACAACCTTTAAAAAGCCTGCAGACTGGTGCAAAGAGATGAAAACTTAAATATCTTGTGATTGTTCAGCAGATACCCAGGAACCATTTTGGCAGTGGTACGCATCAAAGGGTGCAAAAAGTTTTTCAGTTGTTTCTAATTCTGTGAGATTCCTGAGAAATCCTGCCGCACTTGTGTTTTACAGTTTTTCCCCTACATTTTTATCATGTTTAGGTAAAAAAAAAATCTAGTATAAACCCTTAACTTGCTCTTTCTGAAGCAGTCTATGGTGGATTTTCATGTGACGTGTCATTTGTCATCGTCAATCTGGAGAAATTCTTTTTATTCTAAAAAGAAATGCTGATATTTTCAACCACGGTTTGCTGGAATTGAACTGGATCCATTCTTCTATCTACAAGTAAAATCTCCCCTCTCTGACTGGTTTTAACAGGAGCCCAAAACATGGTTAATCCACCTTGATGATTAACGCTGAAAAAGATGCTCAACCCTTTTAAATCAGTCGTAGTTTTTTCAGGACAGCCTCAGTTGTCAGATTATGAGGCTAAAATGATGTAAAATTAATGTATAAATAGATGAAGCACCATAAAGACCAACCAGAACAAGAAAACAGAATTTATTACTGACAGTAGAAATAACACACAGACCAGGCTTTTTCTCATCTGCACGCCATTCTCTCAGGTCTAGAGGTTGTTCTCTAGTTGTTTTTTTCTATTTACGGTTATTTATGCTACCATTTACCTATTATTCTCACAAAACCAACTCTGCTTGTTTATGGCACCACCGTGCATCAAAAGCGTATGCTCGGCTAAACTCCAGCCAGTCTTGGACAGGATCTAAATGTCTGGAAAACCTCCATGGATCACCTAAAGGGTAACCCACCCACCCACCTGACCACTCTCTTGGTCAGAACCAAATTCCTATGAGACATAGATGGAGTGATAAATCTAAAGCTTTATTCCTTCTTCACTGCATTTCTGGACACACTGCTCATTATGCTTATAGGTCCTGAGTTAGTCAACAGGCCCATCCCTGATCTAGAGGGGACGCTCCTGCCCTTTCCACAGTCCATTTGGAGTTTCTTTCAAGGATTTGACTCAAGCAGTGTTCACACAATTTAACCTGGAACAGATTTTACCAGCTATCTGCCTCACCTTGTCTCTCAATCTTGGCCTTGCCGATGGGAATGGTGAAGTCTTTGGACTGCGCCTCCTCTGACATCTCAAAGGGAACGCCGTACATCAACTCGTTCTCCAGGAAAACAACTGAAGCAAACACACATTATTCCATTAATCCAACATTTTTATCACTACAGCCAGTTAGAGCTTCTCATTGGTGGATGTTGTTGGGTTGTATCCATGAGATCTGCATATTCTTTTAATTACAAAGATATATCAAGTGTATTTTGCCCCTGTTTTTAATTCTTATAGTTACCACAGGATTTTGAAGCCAACATTAGCTAACATGGATTAGGTTTTGCACAATGACACAGTCTTAGAAATTTGTTCTTTATAATAAAGAACTCGGTTTTCCATCATCAGTTCTGTCTTTAAACTGGTTTAAAAATGTGCATCGACCAGATCTTTTTCCTTTCAGACGTCTCACCGGGGTTATCGTCTCTGATGGCAGCTTTCAGGAGACCTTTGGCATCTTCTGAGTTCCAGGGACTCACAACCTTCAGACCGGGACAGTGAGCATACCTGCAGACAAGGAGCACAGCGACATCAGCTCTGCTGAAAGATGAAACTAGTTTAAATGAGGTGCAAATAAATAAACGTACCATGCAGCGAAGCACTGCGAGTGCTGTGCAGCGACGCCTGCTGAGGCTCCGTTGGGCCCTCTGAAGACGATGGGGACCGACTGCAGTCCGGCAGACATGTAGTAGGTTTTAGCTGCGGAGTTGATGACCTGGTCGATGGCTTGCATGGAGAAGTTAAAGGTCATGAACTCACAGATGGGTCTCAGGCCGGCCTGATGGGATCAGACATTCACATTAGATTGCTTATGAACAGCCAGATGTGGGGTAATATCCCCCACAGACTCCTTTAAAATTATTAAAACTGATGTTACGCTTTACTTTAGATAATGTTATCAATTAAATTTACAAACTTCATAAAAGAAATAGTCACATTTCCGTCACTGGTTCAAGGTTGTTTTCCCCAGTTTCTGCTCTGGTTTAATGGTACCAACTCCATAGCTATAACTATGTTGCAAAGCTGAACACAACAGCAGCACCGTGTGCACTTTTATTAATGAGTCAAATGTAAAATTATCAAGTTTAATGCATCATCTTTCTGTAACAGTGATACCAGTCTGAACCCAACATTAAGAGGTGCATTAAGTCCAGAATAAAGCTTAAGCTTAACTTAAGATCTGGATGCCTGACTACAAATAAACCTGGAGTTTTAATGGTGCTGAGGGTGGACCTGAACTCACCATGGCAGATCCCACTGCGATGCCAGCGAATCCCATCTGCATCAGAGAGACACAACGTAAACCGAAGAAAGCTCATCTGGAGGAACGTTGTTAAATCACCCAACACTGACACACATTTCATGTGTGGATCTTACCTCTGAGATCGGAGTGTCGATAATGCGTTTGTCTCCATACTTCTTCCACAGACCCCTGCTCACCTGCACACACACACACACATACGTGACATTACAGTACAGGGTTTCCACTACATGTAAATGATCATGGTGCACCACCACAGCAAAATAAAAGCCATGTCTTCAGAATTATGATTATATTTAGGAAATCAACATGTTACAAATGTAAATCGTATTGTATGAATGGATCTATATAAACATAAAGTTTATATTTCCGCACATTTACGGACCACAATAAAAGTGAAACTGTGGTCAGGAAATGTGACAGTGCTCTACAAACAACTTAATTGTGAAAAACGAACGAGTCTTAACTTCCTTTCACCACTGCAGCATCCTCAGGGCTGACAGAGCGGACTAAAGTCAGAAAGAAAAGGCTGAGAGAAAGGTAACTAAGCAAGGACCCTAATGTTAACGCCAATGTTAATAACAAAGTGTTAGAAACAGTAATGTTTAACATTCGGCTTTTTAAAACTCAACATATTTGGACCACAAAGGCTCATGGGAGAAACAGATTCAGCTGAAATGGAACCTTTTGTTATGTGTTTTAATGAGTTATGTGCTTTAATTCCTGTGTTATGTTTACACGGAGACAATGCTGGAAAGTTCTGCTGGTTGAATTTTAACGCTGGGACCATGAGTGAGACGGACAGCACAGAAAAAGAAACCCGCCATCACAACTTTTATATATTCCATCAGGGGTAAAGTGCTGATGCTTATTAAAATAACTAGTGTCACCTTCTCTGTCCTGGGGATTGTAGTTCTGTGCCATTAATCTGTCCCAAATACATCCAAAGATGCACCTGTAATTTATCATTATTAAAAGGTGTATAACAAAGTTATTCATGAGTAACTTTTAGATTAATCAGACATTTAATTTGGAGTCTTAAGTTGACTTTCCATGAAACAGACTCAGTGAGATTTAGTCTTTATTTAAAAGAACTAAACAAATTGCATAAATCTGACTTGAGAGTTAGTTCAACAACTGGAGGGTATAAATAAAATGAGTGAAGTGAACTAATGGGTTTGAGTAAAGTCTAAGGTTCGTGACATGTTTAGTTTCAGCAGTTGTAAAAACTAAATTGGTGACAGATTTATAAAAGTTTTAAGTTTAAGCTTTTAAATTGTGATAATGTTTTGGGTTAGGGTTAGGCTAAGACCCACAGTTTAAAAGATCCTGGAGGAAAACCTGCATTACAATGACGGGCCTTTGTCAAAGTCAAGAATCGTATCTATTAAAATGAAAACCGCAGACAAAATCATCTAGCTTCTTATTCAGGGTTAAAGCAACAAACTACACAGAACTACTTCCTGCAGATACTTTTGGAATTTGAAAATATGAAGCAAAATTAAAAACACTACCCTAAATTACCAAATTATCCACGATGTGATGATAGCTTCAAGTGTCCCAAATATCTGTGCATAAGCACATGAAACTGCCTTCATGATCCTTGTTGACTGCATGTTCCTGAGTGTCTACTGACCTTGTAGGCTCCGTCATACTGAGCCACCTCCTCCCCCATGAGGAACACCCGCTCATCCCTCTCCAGCTCCTCATCCATCGCCTGATTCAGGGCATCACGGACCGTCACCTGACAACAACAGCACAGAGATCAGTAAATAAGCTAAACTGATGCCAAAAGCACCAACCTCAGTCCCACATTCAGTCTATTTAACACAAATATGCACCTAAACAGAAAAATCAATAATTACATGACTGCATCCTTTGAGTTTAAAAGTAAATTTACATCTATTTTAATACGAGACATTAAAGGAAACATAAGCCAGTTACTAATCTTGTCTCAAAATTTAAAGTCTAAGGCTGAACAATAAACATCAGTTTTACTTTAGTACTATTATTAGTAATTTATGAAGTCAGTGTTCATGTAAACAGGCATGTATTACAAGTAAGTCTCAAACTAAAAAGGACAACAAATACATTTCTATAAAAATGTTAGAGGTAACTAGAAAATACTAAACAATACAAAACAATTATATAAACAAAAACAAAACAATAAGAGTACTCTATTCCTTAAAAAAGAAATAAAATAAATAAAACTACTGTAATTTTGTGTCTCCTGTCTGAGCCCACAGTTTGTAATTTTACTCCAGGACACCAGCTTTAAAAGTGAAAGTTCTTACTATTGAAAGAACTGTTGTGTAAATATTATATGCTCAATACTAATGTCTTCTTTCCCCTGTAGTTTCTGCTCTGCAACATTTACCACATTGTTTAACAATAAGTGGCTTCAAGTCTAATTTAATGAAACAGGCTTATTTTTGTTATGATTTTACATTATTGATTGAATTCTCCTTCATATGTGACTTTTCTTTGTCCTATATAACTGTCTTTGTTTATTTGACACGTGATCCTATTAAGTATCTGAACTATTTTGTAAGGAAAGAGGACAAACCTTGTAAATGGATTTATTATATTTTAAACACCACAGAAGCTGTGGTTAACATCGTTTAGCACCTCTACCATGGCAGGACATGTTGCAACAAGCTGCATCTCAACCCTGTGACCTCCACACTTTTAAGTGAGAAATCAACAGCAAACCCAGCATATTGACACTGCTAAATAAAACTGTTAAACAACTATTCTAAATACATTCAGGTTGAACGTAGGGACATGCAGCGAACATCACTTTCGCTCTAACTACGCTAGCCTGTTAGCTGCTAACACTGACCTGCACGGCAGCCGGAGTGCTCCTGTGAAAAGTCCGCCGTCCCAGAACCAACACGGCATTCTGCAGAGAGACAGACCGATTCACTGACATTAGATGTCAATGAAAATTAAATCATACAATAGCAGTTATATGAAAGGTTTCGTACCTTTCCTGAGCGGAGAAAGCATCTCAGGGACGTCGCCATCTTTATCCTGTCCTCTGCCGGAGACAAGGCGGGACCTCTAATGTGTCAGGAAATTCAGCCAAGAGCAACGGCAGGTGTCACGCCAGAAAAAACGCGTCATAATACTGAGCCAATCAGAGCAGTTTAATAGAGAATGAGGCGGGACTATCCGACAGCATGGAAAGGAAATCCAAGGACACTGGTTTTCCTCTCTATGGAATATTAACCAGGCCAAAAAAAAAAAAAAAAACGTAAATACACCGGCAGATGACATGGCTCCAAACCCACACAGACTGTGGAAACTTCACGCTGCTCTTTAAGTGTCTTGGGTTGTTGCCTCTCCATTCTTCCTCCAGACTCTGGACCTTTATTTCTAAATGACATGTAGGATTTGCTCATCAGAAAAGAGCGCTTTGGACCACTGCTCAGCAGACCAGTTTATTTTTTCTTTAGCCCAGG
>JBAFTA010000004.1:9458446-9483193 GCA_036919975.1 Melanotaenia parkinsoni
TGGATTAATTAGCTGACTGGTGTGTGGAGCTTAGAGGCTACAACACTGAACCTTTTCACACTATTATCATTTTCTGGGATGATGATTTTTGGGTTTTCATAAGCTGCAAGACATAATAAAAATGATAATAAATGCTTGAAATATCTTAGTCTATATAATATAGTGTATTTTAGTTTCCCTCTTTGAGTTGAATTACTGAAATAAATTAAGTTTTGCACAAGATTCTAATTTTTGGAGTTTTACCTGTACTTCTGGAATATGTTAGGGCAGATGTTTTTGGGAAGGTGTTTGGTCACAATGCACAGAACCCCCTTGGCAAGAAAAAAAGATGTGGTGTATAAATGTGTGAATGTTTGGTGGTGTGAGAGGCTGATTGCAAAGACTGTCACATTTCCGTTGGTCTCCAGGGCAGCTGTGACTAGAGTAGTTTAGCATCACCAAGTATGAATGTGGAGTGAATGAATAATGGACTCACTGTAAAGCACTTTGGGTGCCTTGGAAAATGCTATATAAGTCTAATAAATTATTATTATTATAAATGAATTTCTGCCAACCTCAGAAATAAAGCAATGTGAGAAAGATTTAGCAAAAAATTCCTCCAAAATTATGTGCAAAACTCATAACATCAGACAGTAAATAATTCAAGGTAGTGCTCTTGTTACAAGCTATTGAATCATGGGGTGGACATAGTTTTCTACACATCGTTGGCTCCATTTTATCAAAATGTTAACATATTGTGCTATATCACATTTCATTGTGCCCTTTACATTGTATTTAATTTTAAGAACTGCTAAAGACTAGATATATATTTTTTAATTTAAGCCAGATAAGCTAAACGTTACAACTCGGAAAGCTGTACTTTAATTTTCTATAATTGTAGTTAAATCCACACTCATGGTGCATTCAGGGGCACATAGTAAACTCAAATATTTGTTTTAAGGGCTAAAACAATGCTATATTTAGTTAATATACAATAGGAACTGTATGAAATACATGAACATAGCCACTGACATCACAATCTGGTTTGTGTACTCATATTTTGGGGACATTAATTTGATAAAAGTAGTGAATCACACTGAGAATTGCAAAGAATGTTTAATTTGTCATAGACGAGATAACCTGCTGCCATTTTTCAAGTTAACTGGTTAAAATAACCTTACACAGCAGCACTGCTCTTCCAAATATGAACTCACACGGCAAAAAAGGACATGCATGATACAGCAAATATTATCCATCACTTTTTTATTTATACATTTTAAACCCCACATTTCCTGGTGCATTCAGGTATCATTGTCAAAAGAACGTGCAATGAACACAACTCACACTGTTTCTCTGAACTGCTTTTAATAAAGTATTTATTTAGTTGAAGCCATCATATTTTTAACTGAAGGCTAATAAGGATGAGGTCTCTTTTGCAGCTGAAATCAACTGCAATCCTGATAATTAGTGATTGTTTTTTTTCCCCACACCACTGTGCTTCATTGCCACCTCTGGAACAGTTTATTCTACAGATGAACAGAAACACTCATTTGGACCAGTTCTCCACCCTCTAAAGTGCAGCACACAGACATTCGGATACAACTCAATGATTATTCATGATCGCATTAGACCATATTGCACTGATTAATAAACACACACAAGAGCTGCAGCTTGGTTTATCAAACCTTCAACTCTGACAGGATTCACAATAAAAATGTTTTCCAGCATCGGCTCTATCTGCAAACAGTTCAGCTCACAGAATGTCAGGAAATCAGAACAGAGGGCTGCATTTGGATCTGGATGTTTTGTGGCACTTAAAATACACCATCAAAGTAAATATTTAGGGAAATAGTTATTTCATACCACTCCAACCATAGCTGCATATTTTACTTTGATAGAGGATGCAGATGCACACAATTCTGGAAACTAAGGAACGATAACTGTTTCTTCTGTTTCTTGTTAGCTTGTTGAGCTCAAATGTTCGGGGTTGACTGAGTCAGATCGTCATGACAACGGTAACATCTGCTGAAGAAGATCACATGGTCCAGTCTAAAGCTCTATAAAAGCTGCCAAATGAACTCTGAGCTGTTTCGTATGCAAAGATTTTGAAGAGACTCCACAGTCAAGTACTGCATTGCAAAAAATACCAAGCTGAATTTGGCGAAACTCGGAGATTTCGATAAACTCTTTAAATTTTGGTTCGGATTACAGAAGATGCTCTCTCTTCTCTTAGTCACTTTTGCCAAACCCACTTTATATTTCAAGTGTTTCGATCTTGGCTTTTGCTCTTTACTTCACTGCAAACTGAATATTCTTGGGTTGGTGAAACATCTGTACAAAGCAGATGAAAGTTACCAGTGAAATCAGCCATTGCTTTATAACTCGAAAAGAAATTACAAGTAATGATTTTGTCTCATAAATGGAATAAATTGCACAATCCCATCAGGTCATCAAACCACCTAATCCTGACCTGAATCTTCTAGTTGACTCTATATGGGACCATTATTTACAAAATGAATCGATTATATTAGGCATAAAGCTAGTGACTGAAACCATTGACCCGTTAATAAAATGTTTATCAAGTTCAGAGATCAAGTGAGAAGTTGGGTCATTTTTCCAGATTTCTGTATAAACCCCCTGCTGGACTTTCTACAGAATGCAGGTTTAAGGCACTTCCACATTACCGGTAGCTTAATAGTTCAAAATAAAAACTACATCCTATCAATTGTTTAAATATAATTAAAGGGTTAATAAAAATAGTGTTTGCTTCTTTGTCCGTGCTCCAGCTCTCCTCCGTGAAATCCAGCTTGGTGACTTTTGCACAATGTTCCTTCTATACAACAATCAGTTATTATTTCCTAACATTTTACAGAATAATAAGCCGTGAGCTGAAGTGTTGCCACTAAAGAGATGTTTTATATGTATAATGTCACATGCAATAAAAAAAAACCCCAAAGACATTCATGTTTCTAAAGGCACAATGACCCACATGGCACAATAAAATATATAACTATTGACCAAAAATATAAAAAAAGAACATGCTAATTAAAAAAAAACAAAAACAAACAAGAGATTACTGGGTCTGAAATGAACCTTAAGTGTCTGCTAATAAACTAGATAAGATCTTTATAATTATGTGTTTTAAAAAAAAACTTAGTAAGAAGTTTTCATACTAATGGCCTGAAATCTACGGCAGACTGACTGGAAGGGAAATTAAAATGTAATTATTTAGAAACAGTAGTGATGCCAGAACTTCCAACTTTACTTTAAACCTTGTAGTTTGCATCTTTAATCACTGAGAAAAGCAGAAAATAAAAGCTTTATTTATATATAAAGAAACACATTTTATGTTATCTTTTTAAAGGACACAGCCATTTCTTTTTCCATCACAAATTGTGTTAATTAGGGCAAGGATTATATTCTGTAGTATAGTTGGTGTGTTTAGCCCAGTTATAAACACGGTGCTGGTTAAAGAAAAGAGTCCTCAGCTGCTAAGGGCAGGACATAACGTGGCACATTTTGACGAATTATTTCTCAGTCTTCATTTTAAAGACAGATCTGCAACCAGTAACCAGCTGCTGGTGATGACACGCCAACTGCGAAGTGATGAGTCTGCTCGGATTTTTGAACTGTGGTGGTAGTTGTTTACTTTACTTTTTAACTCAATTGCAGAATGCTGCTCAGATCATTAGATCAGTGTATGCAGGTGGCTGGCCAACCTCTCATAACTAATTAGCTGTGACTCACAAGTCTGATCCCAAAATACCATCAAACACAGATTTAAAAAAAATAGCCAAAAACCAGAGACAGTTGAAAAACCCGACATCCCAGAGACTTTGCAGGAGAACTGCAGCTATCCACACGTGTGTAATGCACTGTGTACCGATTACATGCCCTGGAAGCACTGGCACAGCTGTTCCATTAGAGCAGGGATCACTAACGCCGGACTTCTTTGGACAGTGTCCTGCAGGCAAGTTAATTTCAGACCCAGAACACAATCAAAGCGAAGTCAATCTGATGTGCAACACAGAGTTAGTTTTTGTTTTTTTTTACCATGTACAGAAAGGCCATAATATCCAGCGGAGAGTAGCCGCGTTTTTCATCTAAACTAATTAAAGTTTAGCATCTCCTGAGTCCTGACATTTTACTCTCCAGTCAGAAAGGGGGAGGACATTTACAGATTGTTTGCATCCCTTCATCCAGGCTGAAGCAAAACTTCATAACAAGTGTTTCCCTCCAAAATATGAATTTTATAAGGATGGTGGAGTTTATTCTCCAGTTGGGTGTCATGGCAACAAGAGGATGAAACAAGACATGGTTAAACCTCAGCTGTGTTCACTTGCAAAAAGATCACAGAGGTTTCCTGTTTAGTTCAATCACACACTTTATATGAGTTATAATTTATTTATTAAGTATTTTTAAATTGCACTTTGTCATATTTTTCATAAAATAATTACATTGTTTTCTCTGTTTTATAGTTTTCTATGTCTAACAAACTGGTGGATGTTTTTTTGTTGTTTGTAGCTTTCTGTTTAGCTGCTTTGTAGAATTATGCGCTGCTCGTGATTTTACCTCTTGCACACTGTTCACTCAGACCCTTTTTGGAAAAGAAACAGAAAAAAATTATTCTGAAGAATTCCGATATTCCTTCATGTTGTTAACTAAGATGAATGCAGTAAAGGAAAGGACTGAGCAACTGGTGGGATCCCACCTTGACTGAGGTTAATGCTGCATTGAGACACACATGCTGAAACAACTGACTCTTGTAGAGTCAAATGTTTGTAGTTTGGATCTTATTTTCTTAAAACAAGTCAAAATTATCGGCAGTTCCATAGGATGCAATGCAAATCAACGTTGAAGTCCTAGAAGCGATTTTTATTTTTTTGCTTCTAGTGCAACAACCTGCTGCAGTTTTCTTGTTTCAGTGCCAGAAACTTTTTTTTTATGATTATTGAAAGTACAGAATATTTGGAATTTAATTCCAGGCAGAAATAACTCACTGAGGTGGATTTTTTTAAAACTGCAGCTTCTGTGAAAACCTCACCATGCATGCTACATGTTAAAAGGTCGGAGATGATTTGATGGAGTTCAGGCTGGTATTCCTGCTGTTCTGGGACCAAGACCAGTTTCATCGCATTGACACCGTCAAAGCTCTGACTTTCCAGTCCTGGACCCAGGAAAACCAACTTCATCATTCAACAGAATTCAAGGATTCACAGCAGACTAACAATTTTGTGTCCCTAGTGTTCAACTGCATCTTTTACCGCTCGAAGGACAGAAATGAAGCCGGCTGGCTGCCACAGAAGCAGCAGATGGACCAGAAGAAAAGCTCTCCAGATGCAGGACAAGTCTTTTATCTGGAGACTGGCAGCAGTTTCTCTGAGACGAGGCAATCACATAAGGAAAGCCTAGAGAGTTGCCCAGAGTTAAAAAAAAATAAAAGGCAGACTGAAACAACCACTTTCCTACCCATCATCTCATCTCTCCAACCACAGCAATGGATTAAAATACTTAAAAAAGGAAAGGAAAAAAATTACTTGGATTGTTTGTGAGTAATTGGCTTTCACATCTTGGTGGGAGGTAAGGACCACAGTGCAGAGACGGCAGTTCTGTCATGTTACCGTAGTGACAGTTTCTGTGTCATGGACGGGTCGCGTCAGTGGACGGGGGGTCAGATGATGGGTTTGCTGCGGTCGACAGTTTCGGCTTTTTTCAGTTTGCCTTTACTGAAGGCTTGGATGGAGCTCAGCAAGGCGGCGCGGCCTCCTCCTGCTCCGTCAGAGGACGGAGGTAGAGGAGGTGGATGGGAGGACGAGTCCGGCAAAGGAGGCGGAGGAGGGGGAGGAGGAGGAGTTGTGTGCGATCCTGGATATGGGAGAGAAGAATGAAGAGAAGAAAAGTGAGAAACCGTTCATAGGAGCTGTTCATGGTGTCATCAGGAGCTGGTTGCACAAAGACGTGTGAAAAACTGGTTTTACTGTCATACTGGTCCAATCAGCTCTAAGTGGGTGGACTACGTGGCATAAGAAGACTTTTAATGTCACAGAGAAGTAACCATGGAGAAGAGGTTATATGACCAATCGTCTGGTTAACATCAGTTAAACACTGCCTTTCATCGGTCTGGTGGAATATACAAAGTTTGGTACCACTTTTCAACAAAGTGCTCATTCATCAAAGTAATCATTACAAAATGCGTAGTTAAAATCCATATAAACCTGTTATAAAAGGTAATCTGATAAGTGGTACCATTAGTTTTACTAATTATAAATAGTTTGTTTTCTAAATTCTCAAAAGAAGCAAAGATATATTTTTTTTTTTACAGAGATTGTGTCTTTGTGAAAGCAGCACCCAAAGATCGTAATACAGGCAGGACTCAATCCACCATCAGTTCAATACAATCTTATTTTAAATGATGCAACAACATCTTTATAAAGGGGACTTAAAAAAATGCCTTGGTTTATTGGCTCTGAATACTGCAGTACCCATGAGTCTCAGCAGACGTTTCTATGACGAAAATGAAATCTGAACTCCATAATACTCAGTAAGTCCCAAAACCTCAATCTAATGCTTTTTGATTGGATGACTGTGACAGCAATGCATTCTGGGACTTGTAGTGCTTTAGAGCTGTTGTCCTGCTCTGAATGAGCTTCTAACTCCTGAGGGCGCTCTGACAAAGTGAACTGACTGTGAATTGAATCTAAACCTGGAACATCTCTTCCAGCTGCACCATTTTGCATCTGTGAACTGAATGAAAGTCAGAAAGTGCAGCAAGGAAGCAGCCTGCACAGCTGACTGCAACATAATGAAAGTCCATCCGCCAGTCTGGAGAAAACTCACACACATGAAGATCGTATTTACACAGGAATTACCTTTTCATATTTTTGGCCTTGATGAGCTCATTAGAAATTTAATTAATCATTAAATAACATCAGAACCGCAGCAGAGAGCTGTGGGGACGGATTTTCTCCAGGACGGATGCAGAATAACTTTACTTCCATTACATTTTTCCAGCCACGGTAACCTTTGGGGATTTTTCATCTAATATTCAGATGAGTCTTCAGGTTTGTCCACATTTACACTTTCTATGATATCTGTGATGAGATGGGAAAGTTCGGGGTCCAAATATCTATTTTTTTTTTATTAAATACGTGCAAACTATTTCTGCCAAATGTTAATTATCCAACAAAAAATAAATTAAAGTGACTGAATATTAATGATCTCTAAACTTAAGATGTTAAGGGCAGAGGAAGAACTTTGTCGTATATTTATTATTGTTCCTAAAATATGCAGCAAAAATGAAATAACAGTTTTTTTTAGGCTTCCTTCACCTTCTTTCTGCAGCTGTTTACAGTTTTATAGTGGCTTGAACTGTGCAAGGCTCTTTATTAGGAAGTTTTCTTTCTGTATAGACAGTTTTTAGCGTAAACATTTAATTAAATTAAAATCAAAATGTAAAATCGAATGTCTGAACAAAAAGAGTTCTGGTAAACAGTATTAAGTAAAGTCATAGTAATTATTTCTGTCATTAATCTTGAACCAAGGACCAAGGTTACTTCAGAGAGAGCGAGGGTGGGGGTCTGTGGATTTTTCTGCATGTCACATTAGTGAACATTGTATTCACATACCAAAAAGAAGTTTTTAATCTATTTTTAAATGAACCAAAGCTTCATCACACTGAGAAACGCTCTCCTGTTGAGGTTGGTTTTATGAGAGAATTGATTAATATGAGCCCAGATTTCCAATTTAACTGATACCAGTAACGGACAATGCTACACTTAAAATTATACAGCTAAAAGCTTTTTATGAAGACAGAGAATTATTTGAATTTTAGATGAAACCAAAGACGCAAATCCTTCAAAGAGATTTTTTGAAGCATTTGGTCAGCTGTAGATCAGAGCTACAGGACTGGGAGGAAAAGCTGCAAATATAAATATAACATTTCATAGCCAATAGCACAGAATAAGTTCAGATATGACAAGTTCAATGAGTTGCTGGTGTTAAAATAAAAAAAATAAATGAAAAAAACAGTGTTTACTATCTGACCAAACTTTACCATGACACCCTGTCCCAAACAAATAAACAACTGTAGACAGAACAAACAAAAAACAGAGACAGGGAAAGACATGCAGAGACAGAACTGATGGATCACAATCTCCAATGAAACAGCAGCAAAGAGTCGGACTGTCATTGATGTTAGGAGGTCATTGCAGATTGTGAGGTTTATATAAAGATGTACATACACCCCGTCACAGCAAGCAGCAACTTGTTGATTCAGAAAAGAGGATTCTAATCTTGTAAAAGCCAAAAGAAAGTGATCCCATAACCTCCCCTAGGCACCAAGGAAACATTTAAGAAGACCTTCAGAAAGCTGGAGAACTGTTGATGAAGACCACGTAAACAAATTATAAAAAAGACTAGATGCTGATAAAGAAGTGAGGACTGGACTGAGCCTTTAACATATATTCTCTAAAGCAGAATGCTGGATCAACAGGGACAGCCAGAGTAGAAAGAAACAGTTTGCGGTCTTTTTAGGTTATAAGATAAACTGGGAAAAGGTGAGCTGATGCCAGTTTGCTAAAGAAATTTGGAAGTGCTTAATCAAATTCCATTTAAGTTAGCTCAAGAAAAAATTATATGTTTGGGAATTGTTGTGATGAAAACACGTTGATGAAAATTTAAAAAGTTTTGTTGAAGGTTTTAAGGCTTAATTAGTGAAATAAGGAGCGATCTCCAATATTCTAATTGGAAGAGTTAATGCTGTTAAGATATTTCTCCTTCCACAAATGCTGTATTTGTTTCATAATATACTAATATTACTTACTAGTTGCTGTATTAAGAAGCCTGATGCATTGCTTTAGCATTTCATATGAAACCATAAATCTTATAGGATTAAGAAAGCGCATCTGTGTAAGAAGTAAATATAATGAAGTCTTGTCTTTCCAGACTTTCAAGAGTATTAATATGCAGCAAACCTTTATAAGATCTCACTTTGGCTTGACAAATTGGTTATATTTTGCAGATGGCTGAATCTAGAACAGGAGGACTGTCTACCGTTTGCATTAGAGGCTGTTTCATTGTCTCCTCTGCCAACTGAGATAAATTAGTTCAATCACAATCCCGTAATTTACCATAGCTGTGATACATCTATACTCCTTCAGTTTTAGATGGTTCCTTTCTGTGTTGGAGAGAAGTGGGACTGGAACAACATCATCAACAGCATCATTCCAGCCGCTTCATGAGAAGTTCTCACTAAGAAAATATGTTTTGTTTTTTAAGATGCTTACAGATTAGAAATTTAGTGAAGTTTTATCTGCTTAACTTTAAGCAAGTGGTACAAGATAACTTACACTCCTGTTTGAAGGAGGCTTTGGGCAGAAGTTAAGCAGTGTCACTTTTGTATGATGTACTGTTAGATATGGAGCAAGTTTCAACAAGCTAATTTAAGAATAAATCAGAACAGGAATTAGGGATTAGGGACTTATGTGGGTAGGTGGGTGGGGGCTTGTTTCAAAATAGTTTACCTCCACTCTCATGCAGAACACTGGGAAAGTGATTTTAGACGGCAGATGCCTGACATTTCTCTTTTTTAAAGAGTTGAGCAGGTAGACACATCTTTAGCACATAGCTGACATCTACCAATAGTCACATTTTTCATCCATATCTGCACAATCAGATCAGAAACAGGGAAGTAAAGCTGACGTATGGGATATATGAGGTAATATGTGCAAAGTACAAGGACTGGCTGAATTTGTGTTAATAGCAATGACAACATTGAAACTTCCTGGAGGGATTGTTTTATTGGAGTGTTTTAGACTAACAGTAGTATTACACTTGGAGGCCTTCACATCTGACACTGGTTAATTATTATTGTTAAATACCATGAATGATGCACTATAAACATTCGGCTGTAAGTCATATTTACAAAACAAACTCATCTCACTGTTGGCTTTCATGAGCTTTTGCTCCAGCTCTGTCCACATCTTTTATCAATCTCATTCTATAGTAACATGAAGCAAAGCTTTTTGGTTGAATGCTTGCTGAAGGGCCAGGGTGTATGACACCTTTAAAAAAAAAAAAAAACCACCAGCGATTTTCATCATCATTAGCATCAGAATTAACATCATGATTCTTTTACTTTACCCAAAGACACGCTCAGAATGGTGCATGCTCTATGGTGGAGACAGCACAGGAAGAAGAGAGAGAGGGAGATGACGATTATCTGTTCAGTGGACCAATCACCATTTAATTTATTACCAGGATGAAGAGGAGGAGATACTAAAGCAGGGTTGGAAACTACTAATGCATTAGTTTTATCAGTTAGAAAAAATCTAAATGAAAGCATCTACGTTTCCCACCCTGCATCCAGCTACCTGGAGACACAACAAAGTTAACAGACACATTGCAAGAGCAGAGTCAGATACCTGTCTGAAACCACATGATGAGAGAGAAGGTGAAGAGACAGACACACACGAGTCCAGTAAATGACAAATCTTCAATCACACATGCAGATTTTCAAAAGCAAAGGCAGAAATTCAGGGTTAAAGTTGAGTGTGTTATTGGCCCAAATACTGTGCTGAAGTACAGCACATGCAAGGAAAGTTCTCACCACAAAGAGGTGCTGCAGGGCCTGTCCAATACTCTCCCAGACAAAAAGATGGGCAGACAGACAAAAAGAGAGACACACAGGAGGAAAGATGGGAAAACACACAGCTGAAAAGACAAAAGTCGGGCAGGTGTACCTGTAGTAGATGGAGGGGTGGGGGAAGAGGGGCACGTGGGAGGTGAACTGGCTCCAGATCCTACAGGAGAGCAGAAAATCACACATTAATCAACATAATTAACTCTTTAATAATAAAAAAAATAATAGAGTTAAAACTGGTTAGTGATCTTATTAACATCTCCTGACATGTTTTCTTTTAAAGGCCGCATGGATGAACTGAATGTGTTTCAGTAACAACACACACAGCTGTACACTGATCAGCAGGTGGAGGCAGGAAATGGCGAAACGCACCATACAAAGAAGCTTTCTGAGCCAGGGATTGTACAACTGTAAGAGCAGGTTGCCAGTTTGACAATGATTGTGTTGTAGCTTTTAGGATCTGCTTAGTTCACAGCTCAAAGCTTTAAAAAGGAAACTATTGTGATTATGATGTAATAAAAACAGCAGTTTAAGCAAGAACTGCACTGATGGAAACAAATTGGCTGTGCAGTGTAAACATCTGACTCCCTCTCTGAGAACCACTGCTCCTTCAGCATGCTTATATGAAGCCAGAAATACATTAATTATTAATTAAGTCTGACCAAAACCCCACTAGTTAAACATGTTAAACTCCTAGTCCAAGTTGAAGTCTTGTGGATGAAATTTAAGCCCTCAAAATTAAATTCAAACACCAGATAATTTGGTTGGATAGCATTCCCATAATATCCAGATTTTTTCTAAAAAGATTAAAAAACAGCATCATGAGAGGACTTCTGTCATGAATTGGAACTATAAAAATAAGCACATAAACAACGTCTGTGCAGTTAATTCAGCTACACATAAATATAAGACAATAAACAATAACTTAGTTATCTTCCTGGGCATGTTTACTGGGACAAGGAAGGTGGTCCAGTCAAATGACCAGGTGAAGCTACGCAGCACGACTTAACTGTGCAATCAAGGTTAAAGACCGAGGCTTGACCCAGAACTGGTTGGAAGGACAAAGTTAAGAGCCAGAGTCTAACTTAAGCCTGGTACACGCACAACGATTTTTTTAATCTGATGAGATTTTTTTATCTGGTCGAAACCTCACACGTGAAGATAAAAATCAGTTTTGATCGTAGTGTGTGTGGTGTGCTCCGATAATGCAACCACAGAACAACACACACATAAACGCCGGACAAACGTCGAAACGTTGAAGAAGAACCAGACCAACAACCAGAAAAAAAACACAGCGTGGAAGAGGACATACAGGACGAGGGAATGATGGTGGTCTTGGGATTGTTGTTAACAGAAAAATACAGAAATTAAAAAAATAACAAACTGGAGACAATGCGAACACTGACTTTATTTACTTCCTTGTTCCCCAGTCAGCTCGCTCTCTGATTGGCTAAATACCGTACCACGTCACCATCCACGCAGTCACAATGCACGAGTCGTCAGTGTTCCTCAGAAATCGGCTCTGAAATATTGAACATGTTCCAATATTTCTGATTGTCGGCTACGACCCGTTTCGGAGCAGATTATTAGGACAAATCAGCTCGTAACACACCACAGACCAAATGATGACTGGACAGGGAAATCTCACGATGATTGGGCGTTTGCCGTCCAAGGTCGGGAAGAGGCAAAAAATCGTCATGTGTGTACCAGGCTTTAGAGTGCATTCACACCAGGATAGTCCTCTAGACTTAGTAGAATTGGGGAATCGGTTCAGTTGGGGGGTTCAATATTCTTCCAGAACGAGTTGGTGTTCACTCTGCACAGCTTAAACAAATTGGACCTTTTAAATAACTTTCCGCCAGAAGTAGCGCTGCATCGCATCTTATTGAAGGAAAAGTCGAGACACACAACGAAGAAAAAAACTTGTTTATCTCTTGGTTAATGCAGGACAACCATTTCCAACACATAACTAAACATGGAGCTGCATCAGATCAAATTCTTCCAAGTCTGACCGTGAACCATACGTCCTGACAAGATCCGCCTACCGTACCACAAGTACATATGTTTGGTTGGTTTGGTTTGGTTTACCCACAATGCCATGTGCTAAACCCACAATGCACTTGGCTTTGTATTCCTTATTCTGTATTTAGTCCACTTGAAGCGGACCAAGATTTGCAGTTGTAGGCGGACCAAGTCTGCTTCTCTCATCTGAATCAGTTATTTATTTTTTTTCATAATTCCCCAAATGAAGCGGACTTTCCAAGCAAACAAAGCAGGATTCGAATCAAGAAGGCTGGTATGACTGCACCCTTAGCACCAGTTTTTTCTGTTATGACGACCAGACGCTCCAACCCGGAAAAAACTGGTGATACTGGCACAGACACTCTGATGTGGGTTAAGGAGACAAACCAGACAAACGAAAACGTTTTCACCACTGTCAAATTCAGAGTCAGTGTAGCAACCAGTTTGCTTGGTTTAAGAGACGAGAAAAAAATAAATAATTTATAAACAGCAAATTAAACTCTGTTAAAGTTTTTAGAGGTTTTAATATCAGTTTATTTGGTGTTTATACATCTCTTTTGAAACAAGATGTATAAATCTAGTTTACAACATAATTTCTAAAGAGTGTGCAGTATATGAGCCTCTCTGCTACTAACACAACCCTGACTTCTAAGTGCAGGATTAGCTTTAAGCACAGCATAATGCTGTTGCTTTTGCTCAGATGTGTGGAGATTTCTCCAGATCTCTACTTACCAGAATTATTGTTGTTTCTGACAGAGAGGTCTTCTTCATTTTCATAAGTTGACTGTCTGGACTTCTGAAAAGACAAAAACTCTTTCAGTTTGTACAGTTGAGGTCTGAACTCTTCCTGATGTGTTTAACAGATGCAAAAGAGCAACATGTCTTTGAGACAGTTTGATCTGAGCCGTGGTTGTTGGTGTGTCATGCTGTGTGTTTGCTGCGGACCTTCCTCGCCAGAATCTTCCTCCTCTTCCTCTCCTCCTCTGAGCCGTAGTGAGACTGAGCTCGGGTCAGTCTTCGGTGCTGGTGGAGCTACAATCAGACATCAATGCAAAACATTATCCCCCTTTTCAGGCCACATTGTGATTGTGCAGTTTACAACCAACAAAACACAAATCAGGAAAGATAAAAATCTACAAATCTTTCAACAGGGCGTGCAATTCAACTCAATTTGGATTTTTTTTTTTCAATTAAAGTTTAAAAAAAATCCCCCCAAAAAACAACAAAAAAAAACAACATTTTGGATCTTCCTCAAAATGTACATGATAATGACCCACCAGTCTTTGCTCCTCATGCAGCCTCTTCTCCAGACTCTCCTTCGCTATCCTCAGTGCCTCCTTCAACCTGCTGGGAACCTGGAGAAGAAGAGGGTTCACTTATTTGACATTGTCCTTAATCCCTCTTGTTGGACATACCATTGGGATAACATCAAGCTGAATCTCTCACCTTGATCTGAAGTTTTTCTGAGTGTTTGAGCTGGACGTCACTGAAGAGCCTGCAAGAAATGAGATGGAACTCAGCAAAATAACAAAGAGACCCAAATAATAATCCAGCTTTATAGTGTCACAAATCTGGTGAACTTCATCCTGGGTTGTGTTACCATGGCAACTGATGAAGATATATATCAACATCAGAGATCCACACATTTAAAAACACCACCCCAAGAGCATTCATTCACTGCTCTTTTTAATTCATTTGCATTGTCCTTTGTGGTTCTATACCTGTGAAAGGTGCTATATAAATGAACTAATGCATTATTATTCTAAAATGGATTTTATACTATAACCCCATTGACTTGTCTGAGTTACTTATCTATTTGTGTTTTTTTTATGCAGAACATTTAAAAAGCCGGTTTTTCCTCTGACATAAAAAAAACTAAGGCTGTCAAAAATAACAAGTAATTTACATAATTGTCTTTAAAATTTTTAACACATGTGCAGCACCGTCATTTATGACGGCGCCATGTAGGTCTCTAGAGGCAACGTGAAACAAGCTGGTTAGCTCTATAGGGCATGGGAAACTTACGTCATGACTCTAGCCCTGCGGTGACTGACAACATTATGGTTGTTTAAATACTTATCGATCTGCAATGTTCAGGTTTTTATCTGTGGCCCAGATTTTAGGCATTTTAGTCATGAATGGTGATTAATCACGATTAATTGTGATTAATTCATTTGTAAGCTGTGATTAATCTGATTAAAATTTTTAATCACTTGACAACCCTAAAAAAAAACTGAAACTTTCCCATCATTCCTTAAAAAATACCAGAAGCACATTTACATTAGATCTACTTGTGCTTCAATGATGTGGCAGCAATATTGTTCATGCATTTTTTTTTTTATTGCTTTCTCAGCTTTGACTTTGTTTTTTTTAGCTGCAGTTAAAAGAAACAACACCGTTTTTCAGCCCACGAGAAATACAGGAAAATGAAAGACATTTCAAATTAATATGAACATACCCAGGGTCAGAAAACTGGGGTAGATTTACTGAGTTCAGAACCAGCATGGCAACAATATTAAGCAGATAACCAGAAGATATTCTGGATATGCTGAGCGCAGGCTTCTGGTTGTTAAACCAGCAACAGCTTAAACTCTAATGTTTAAATGAGTGTATGGGTGGGTCATTGGAGATAAACACAGTGAACTCACGGGGTCTGGATGAGCGCAGACACTGTTGGCATGCCACTCTTGCAGGCTTCTGTGGACAGAATGGACTGCAGCACAGACACTGAACAAACAAACACACAGTATGAACACAAAGAGAATCAAACTGCATACACTGTTCACATCTGGAGGAACTGTGATGTACACACTAATGGATGTCAGGAGTGTGTTTGTGCATATACAGACCCACAGCTGTGTAAGGGACGGTGGGGTACTGATCGATGGGGACGCTGTCTGGTGGCTGGCCATATGTTATCTCGTACAGTAAATGTCCGAAGCAGAACACGTCAATGCTCTCTGTGGTCTGCAGACAAACACAAAAACACTCAGTTTGTGTCACAAAACTGTTAAATGATAAAATATGAAAAGAACATCAGAGGAATAGTGTCTACATAAAAGTATGTTTCTGTCGATTCATGTTTTAGTCAGGCTCAGCTAATCTGAGCTAATTTGATCCAGTTCACATACGTTGATCTTCCTGAGTCGGGTAAAAGCTGATCGCAGCACAGAGGGAACTCCCAGCATGCCGTTCTCCACATCCACCAGTCGACACACACCATCGTCCACAATGACATTAGATGTATGTAGGTGACCAAAAAATATGCCGCTGTCATGGAGGAGCTTGAGTCCCTGAACAAGAGCACAAAGTATAGTAACAGGGTTACAGTTATGGATCGGCTTTGGCGTGAGGATCAATCAACCAGAGGAGTGTGTGAATACCTCCAGGATCTGACGGCCGTACAGTTTGATCTGCGCCAGCTCTAGACCCTGACTCTTCTTCGGGTTACAGTATTTCTTCAAGTAACCCTCTCTGGGCTTCACCTGAACATGAAAGAGAGATTTTTCATACTTTTCATAATATTTTTGTAAGAGAACAGGGAAATAATTCAACCAGCACAGCGTATTAGATTTAACCAGAATGAAAAATCTGCAGCCCACTTATTCAGGTTCACCCATCCAACTACTTGTTAATACAAGTATCAAATCAATAGCAATTCAGTGCATTTAGTAATACAGACGTGGTGAAGACGACTGGCTGACGTTCAAACTGAGCATCAAAATGAGGAAGAAAGAGGATTTAAGTGACTTTGAACGTGGCATGGTTGTTGGTCTGAGTATTTCAGAAACTGCTGATCTACTGGGATTTTTACACACAACCATCTCTCTAGGGTTTACAGAGAATGGCATCTCCTCTCCATCTCCTAGCATCTCTGAACACATAACACGTCCGACTCTGAAACAGATGGACTACAACAGCAGAAGACCCCACCGGGTGCCTCCTGTCAGCTAAGAACAGGAAGCTGAGGCTAAAATTCAGACAGACTCACCAACGCTGGACAATAGAAGATGGGAAAAAAACACTTCCTGGTCTGATGAGTCTCCATTGTAGATGCAACATTCAGATGGTAGGCTCAGACTTTGGTGGAATCAACATAAACATGGATCCATCCTACTTTGTATCAACAGTTCTGGCTGCTGCTGTTGTAATGGTGTGGAGGATATTTTCTTGGCACACCAAGTACCAGCATGACATGTTTTAAACCACCACAGCCTACCTGAGTATTGCTGCTGACCATGTCCACCCTCTTATAACCACAGTGTAGCATCTTCTGATGGCTGCTTCCAGCAGGATAATGCACACAAAGCTCAGATCATCTCCAACTGGTTTCATAAACATGACAATGAGTTCACTGCACTCCCATGGCCTCCACAGTCACCAGATCTCAATCGAGCAGCTTTGGGATGTGGTGGAACGGGAGATTCTCATCATGGATGTGTAACCAACAAATCTGCAGCAACTGTGTGATGCTGTCATGTCAACAAGGAACAAAGTCTCTGAGAAATGTTTCCAACACCTTGTTGAATCTATAACACAAAGAATTAAAGTAGTTCTGGAGGCAAAAGGGGGATCTAACCCAATACTAGCAAGTTGGACCTGATAAACTGTCCGACAAATGTTATAGTAAAGGAAAACCAAAATTTATCATCTCTTTGTTTATGGTGCCCAGAGCTCAGTTTTCTGTTTTGTTGTTGTTTGTTTCTTGACTTCCTGAGTGTGATTTGGTTCCTGTGTGATACTTGAATGTGCTTTTATATAGCTTTAAAATCTCTTTAAAGGAACAGGTGCGGGTTAGAGTGAGCAACCAAACTGACAAACTCACTATGACAAAGTTTACAAAAGACCCACATAAAAACATGCCATCAAAAAAAAAACAAACAAAAAAAAAAAAAAAACACCATCCTGGCCTTGATTGAAAGAGGAAGAAGAAAAAAGGATGTTTTACAACAATGTAGTGAAACTGTCTCCTGTGTGGTAGGACACTGTGGAAACAGCTTCTTTCTGTGAAGAAAGAGGACACCCATGGTGTTTTATTCTGTGCCTTCATTATCTCTGCACAGCTGACGTTTTGTCTCTACAATGCTGACACAGAAGGAAAATTATTTTGGTGCCTTTCTTTAAAGAAAAGGGGAGAAATGCATTTTAATAAATAAAAAGATTTTTATAGGTATTATATATATATATATATATGTGTGTGTGTGTGTGTATGTATGTATAGTGCTGAGCAAAGATTAAAATTTTTAATTGCAAATAATCGCATGACATGTTGCGATTAATCGCATTGTTACATGCAAAATGTCTCTTTCCTTTAAAAGAAGGTTCAGATCTTTATGGTGGATCAGGTGGTCGGGTTAAGGTTGGGGACAAGGTGCTGCTTGACCACCTGATGGCTTGTATGAAACTCTGAAGCACAGACACTGTACCTTACAGATGTGGTCTCTCAGAGAGCCTTTCTCAGTGAACGGTCGGATGAGCAGAGCTGAAGACTCGCTGGTGCTGGAGAACAACAACGGACAGAGATATGGAGTCTGTGGAAGAGGAGGAGATTATGATTAGATAGTTGTCTGTCGGTTGTATTATACACTCTGTGTGATGTGTGGCATAAAGTCAGAGTCAGCGAGGTTCAGTAGGATTTAGCTTTTTGTTTTTTAAAGCACAAACTGCTGACAAGTTTTCTGTTCACAAATGAATGAGGAACCTAAAAGCAGACTCTTCGGGATCATCGTTATCAGCATCAGACAGGAATCTCACAGGGACACTTTTGTTTGTACCTTTCCTTCAGGGACCTACAAACATCTGATCAGTGTCACAGCACGCTGTCGTGTACTAGTTTCTCTTCTGCAGAGCAAAACAACACTAAAGAACACATTCCCGATTGTTTCACCTGAAAGGTTCTGTGTGTTTTTGAGTGACCAGGCCTCATAAGAGTTTCTGTAACTTTTAGATATGTAGACAGGCTTTCATTTCAGTCTCTCCTGATAATGGCGAGAGTAACTCAGGACTGAGCTGCATGTACAAAATTAATAAAAATCTTTCAAATACAAAAAACAGCAAGACACTGAATACGTACAGAGAGGCTGGTTAGTAGTTTCATGGCCGTCTGGAGATCTTTGTCTGACAGGAACTTATCAGGACCCAGATCCACCTACACACACACACACACACAGATTTAGATGTTTCAATCAGCTGTGAGGCAGTAGCTGTCGTGGTTTGATGGGTTTCATATTGTTGCCTAGTCAGGATTAACATTGTGAGTCTAGTCATCACTTTTACAAAAATCACTCAATAACAACTTCATGTAATCCATAAAGTGAATTAAGTACTTGCTTTAAAGGGACTTTTTAAAATTTATTGTGATTTGTCAGAGTTTTCTGTTTATGTCCACCACAGCAAAGAAGGAAAAAAAAACCAAAAAAAAAACCAAAAAAAAACTCCCCCCTGTTTAAAACACACAGCTACACTTTTTTGTGCATATTTTTTGGACTTACTGTATAGTTTTACTCACCCAGCTTAGTAGATGCCTCTCTTTGGGCTGTTCTTTGTTTTTGATTAGAAAATATTTCTTCCTGATCCTCCAACCTGAAAAACAAACAACATATTTGAAACTCGGCCAAGACAAAACGCAGATTATTCAAGATTTACTGTTTGCCTTTTGGCATAGTCTTCGTCTTACAAAAGATGTTCATTTCATCAGCAAGTTAAGCCATTTTTACTAAATCATATTAATAAGAAATGCAGGGATTTTCATACTTTTCACTTTAATTTACCTGGTTGTTTGTTTTAAGTAATGTAGACTATAGTTGAGTAATTTCAGTTCAGTAATGCCGACTGTCAAGACGGATGCAGCTTTAGTGTATATCAACTACAAGTTGTTGTTAAAGGCTAAACTGTTTTGCAGTTAGGAGTTACACAGATTCATTTTGAGGTCTTTATTTATTTTTTTTATTTTTTTTTACTGTGAATCTGTTTAGAGAATGTCTGGCATTATGAAATAATAACGAGCATTAAAGTAAAAGCAAAGAAAAACAAAAATCTAATAATTCACAGGAAAAGAAAAGAAAAAAAAACAGCCTGCAGACAGTTTAACAGGGGGATCCGAAACAGAGTCTCAGGGAAAACCAGAATACAACAGAGTATAAACAGAGCAAATCAGGACGTTAACTTCACATTCTGTATAGAGGAATGTTTGGATTTCCTTTAGATACGATTCCCTGTTAAAGTGCACTGTTACCAGGCCAGTGCAAGCAGTCGCTTCAATTATAATAATTATATAATGTGCTATTCTACACATTGTAGAAACTAAACTTTTTTTTATGATTTTATACCTAATAATAATGATAAATAATTATAATACTAATGTTTTATAGTTTCTAATCCCGTACTTTCCCATTTACTGCTGTTTGCTCTGTGATTTCCCTGCACAGAGACTACAACAGTAGCTTTTTTGTCAGTGCTAGCATTTAGCATTAGCACAAGGTGCAGTCCCACACGAGGAGTTGGTGAATCTTACCCATGTCTCTTAGAGGCTCGAGAACTTCCCACTTTGGGTCTGACCTGAAGAACATGGAGACCTGCTGCAGAGCGATCTCTGACAGACACAGAAAGAGATGGTATGCTATAAGTGACCTTTAAAAAAGTCAAATTTAAAAGGACCTAGTGTTTATTTCAGGAAAAAAAGGTAGCTGGGTTTCACATGCAAAAGAGTGCACACTATTGGCTCCCATTGTATACTTGCTTTTGTTATATATGCATAATATACATAATGCTACATATTATATAACAAAAACACTGCTTTAATCATTTATTGTATTTATTTAGAATAACAAAAAACATGATTTTGTTTGTGAAAAGAATAAAAATCATGAGTATTTACTGCACTTTCAGTTGAAAAAAATGCAACTTTCGAGGGAAAAATAGAAATAAAGTTCTGTAAAATGTTTGTAAAAACCTGTGTAATTGGCAGAGTAGTTGTTGGGGTCCAGGAATTTCTTGACAGTCAGAGAAGTGGAGAGCAAGGGATGCTGGGTAATGGAGTCCAGATAGGTCTGCAACCCTCTCTGTCTCTCTGCTATGAATTCTCTGTCCATGTTTCCAATGAGCTTCTTTGGAGGGAGAGGTAAGCTGGCACCACACACCTGAAGAGATGGAAACATGTTCTTTTAAAATTAACACAAAAAACTTATTTTTCTCTGGTTTTGTTTGATAATACTTACCATTCCAAAATAACGCATACAAATAAAGATGAAAGCAAACCGACACAGTCTGCAGGCCTCTCACTTTTCTGCTGATCAGAGACTAATGGGGATGTTGGGGGTCAAAGTGAGACCCCAAAAAGGAAACAAGCAGGCAAAACCTCAGCAGAAAAACTGCCAGCTTCCTGTTTTCACGATTAAAAGACGATTCTAAAAAGGGTCAACGTGCCACACAGTAACAATCCACTGCAGCCTGATGCAACACAGTGTCACATGCCAAACACAACATGCTAAGAGTATTACAGCACTCTACTACAACTAGATTTGAGCCTTTTGGTACATAAAAACCTGATCTTATTTATAACCTGGTGTTAAAATTCTGATCACAAACTGTTGTGCAACAGTTGTGAGCAGATTTTCTACATCTTAAATAGCCTCAGATTAAAAGGCATGTGGCTAAACACTGCTGCAATGTTAAGAGGTAACTTTCACTTAAAGTGTACACAGGAATTTAAAACTACCGGAAAAACATCAGATTTCTACACAAACTGCGACTGATCTGGAGAACTGAGATGGTTGTAATACTAAAGTCCTTTTGCAGAGTACTGTGCTATAGTTTGGACAGTGGAACAAAAATCAAATGTATTAACATTTACATTTTCTCCCTTAAAACTGACTATTTAGCAAGATTTGATTTGAGCTCGCACCAGCAAGTTTAAATTCAGTCTTCCTGATTCAGCCGTTTCCTGCTAGACTTTTAAAATAAACATGTGACTTTCGAGTAACACAGACTTAAAACTAGAGGACAACTTTTGTTTGAAAATTTTAATCTTGAAATTTAATGTAACAGTAAAATATACAACTTCACTGGAGTTGATCCGAACTCCATTCAAACTTGGGGGGAGAAAGTTAACTGGTATGCCCCCAAAGCCAGATTTTACTTGGAAAGTCCTCACTGGAACCGACCTCTGTTGCATACGAAAGCGAATCCGTGTAATTACTGGAAGCAGACCTTCCACCACTGATGCGGCCAGTGTTGCCAAATTAGTAACTTTGTCGCTAGATTTAGTGAATATTCAGACCCTGTAGCAAATCTGTTTCAAACAAGCGAGTAGTGACAAATCAAGTGACTATGAAAGCTGAGAGCGGCCATGCTTGATTATTTTTCTTTTTTGAAAATAGTTATCGTGTGATAAAGGCATAATTTCTCTCATTACCTTGAGTAAACTAAGTTTCTCATGATGAGATGATTAAGGTAGGCTCAAAAGTTAGTGGTTACTGTGTTACACCTGATTTCATTTATCAAAATAGACCCTGTGACAGCTGGGGAGGGGCTAGAAGTTATGCCATGTATATGTACAATTCTGTGAATAAGTGATTGGTAAAACGTAATTGTTAGCCAAATCACAATTTCAGCCTTTGTCAGGCTTTTATAGAAATAAAGTCGGCTAAAAGGGAAGGAGGACGTAGAGAAGAGGAAGTTGTTCAAGCTCTGGTCCATGTTGAAGGCCAGTCCCCTTGTAGAGAATTTCCTCGTGTATGAGTGGGTTCGCTTCCAGCTTCCTCCCACAGTCCAAAGACATGCTTGTTAGGCTGATCTGAGTCTCTAAATTCTCGCTAGGAGTGAGTGTGAGTCTGACTGAATGTTTGTCTCTGTGTTGGTCCTGTGACGGACTAGGAATAGCTGAGATAGGATTCTGCCTCCTTGTGACTGCATCTGGAATACTTATCTTGAAAAACAAACAAAAGATAAATTATCCCATTATCACGAGAAAACGGTATTAAAAAAAACCGTGAGAGCACAACTGCTCGGCTTCCATAAGCAACTTTTTCAGTTAAAATTAGAGACTTATGGAGACTGACGTGAAAGCAGGTATTGTTCTGAAGCTGGATTTATACCAATGCGGGCATGTGCGTATGGTAGGGCCGGCGTAGTTGATGCTGGTGAAATGTACGGTTGGTTTACGGCGTCATGTTGCAGTTTCTTTTCTGTGGTTACCGCACAAATTCCAGAAACATGTTACAAAGTGACCAATTACAAGGGAGAACTTCTGTGTAACCAAGCTGCATAGCAGGGGTGCATGTTAGGTCTGAAAGACCTACGAGAAACCTATGACTGTGATGCTGTTAAAACTTTACACAGACGCCATGACAGTATAAATCCAGCTTTACATTTCTCCATGAGCAACGGTGCTGCCATAAGCCCCTCCCTCATTCCAAAGCAGTCACAGGAGGCCAGGTGTTGTGCCAAATTTTTCCATAATCAGATAGCCCTACTACAGCTCCTCAACACAGCTGGCCCAGGTTCAAATCTTGGCCTGGATTACACTGCATTATGTCACCACCTCTCTCTCCCTTTCTTGTCCAGTCACTGCTCAACAAAACGCCCATAGAGCCACAAAATCTTTAAATAAGCCATTCCTTTCCCTCAGTTACAGGAGAGAACAAATATCTCTTTTCTTATGGAGTATATACAGGTCTTTATAACTTTGTCCCACCTCTATCAGTGAACTTATCATTGTGGTGTTTATACTTGTAAAATATTAACCTGTGTTGATAATAATAGCACATATAATAATGCAGCACGTTAGCTGTAAAAAATTACAGATTTTTTTGAAAACAAGACAGAGCCGGCTCCCTATGCGAATGTGAGGGTAAAAAGCAAGTACCTGTATATTCTCATCCTTAACTCACATAACCCCCATGTCCACATAAACAACATCCACCACAACACGATCAGAATGAGTGTATACATGTTTATATTTTCCTGCTGATCCGATCATGAAATGGTTTAAACCACCCCTCGATCGGATTGAAAATTCTTTCCGATTGAGGCTGATCGTATCAGCTGTTTACATGATGCATTTTTATTGATTGGATGTTGCATCAGATTAATAGTGTAAACATGGATGACAATTTCTCATAAAGATATTCAGGATATAAAAACTTACTGACCTGGGGCGTTTTTTCAACAGGCCAAGTTTCACTGATAATCTAAGATATCTCAACATTTTCCCCAAGGGAGGGGCACACATGGTGTCATTAAGGACTCCCTGGTTGTTTTATTATGACTTCCTGCCTTAGCGATTCATTCTGGGAACCAGGCCTTAACAATAGATGCTGCTGATGCTGTGTTCCTCCATGAGGTCAAATACTTTCGGTATTTTTAGCAGACTGACTTGTTAAACTGAGATACTGAACATGGCTCAACTTCAGCACGTCTGTTAGTTAAAACTAATATTTGCTGGTTTTGTTCTTTCTACATATTGAAACACCGTGAATGATGAGGAAATGGAGACGGAGGACACAACATCTTCTAGAACACAGAGTTCAGATTAACACAGCGTGACTTCAGAATCTGGTCCAAATAAAATAAACCACTCAACGGCGAACAGAAGATCCCCGACCTCTCACAGGAGCAGCCAAGGCTTCTGGGAAACTGAAACAGCAAAGCTTTGAGGGTGAAGCAATAACCCGTCACTCACCGTTGAGCTCTACCAGGAAACTTAACCTTCCTGAGAAAAGCTCAACCAGGAAGGAAACTGGCAAAGACAAAACCAAGTGTGTGTAGAAATACGGACCATCAGATGAAGGTTGGCACCTGAATATATATCACTGCTGCTCTGCTGTTTGTGAAAGTTTAAAACCTGTTAATGCACAATTTTTAGTTGTGTGATTTATGACTGAAACATGTAAAACTCACCATCAAACTGCTGTTGAGAATATCAAAGTCACTGTAGCGACGAATCACCTGTGACACACAAACACAGTGAGGAGAAGTTCACCTCTTTTCAAAGAAGAGGTGGTGTTCAGTCAAAACGCGCTAAATTTATAGCTACAACCCCTGGCAAAAAGTATGGAATCACCAGTCTTGGAAGAGCGCTCATGCAGTTGTTTTGTTGTGTAGAACAA
>JBAFTA010000004.1:9483293-9497044 GCA_036919975.1 Melanotaenia parkinsoni
GTTCTACACAACAAAACAACTGCATGAGCGCTCTTCCAAGACTGGTGATTCCATACTTTTTGCCAGGGGTTGTATATCTGTTGATCTGTGCCACATACATGTGGAATATTGATCTGTATACTGTCTGAAGATCTTTAGGTATGGTCTTAAGTCAGAGGTGTTAAAAAATTAAACTGTAAATAAATTTATGAAGGTTGGATGCCTCAACAGTGTAAACTGCCTACATTAGTGTGCTACATTATATATTTATGCAGGTAGGTTGATTCTATAGTGTCATTTTTAACTATTCATAATAGTTGAACTATGAACTATTCAATGAACACGCGCAAATATATATTAAAGTTCTTTTGGTTCAATCCAGTCTACTTTATTCATATAGCAGATTATAAAAACACACTGGTGCCAGTGTGCTGTGCTGAAACGAAGACAGCTTAAAGGTCAGTGTGAGTGTGAAAGAAGACTATTCGAACATCAATGAACACAACAGCTGCTGATCTTGTGGAGCCACCAGATTATTAGAAGTTATGAGAAGGTATAGAGAATAAATTTAACTGCTGCCATTAACCAGATCCACGGAGCACTGCTTTCAGTCACTTTTTATTCCCTGTTCTCATAGATCAATATTTCTGCTGTGATAAGTGAGTCTTCTCTGATGATTGGTGCATTTACCTGCCAGCTGTCATCTGAAGAAACACCCCTCTGGACTCGGATGATGTACTCCTGCAGAATAGAGACAATGTTACCATGAAAACAGGACATTTTACAAAATTACACTTCCAAAAAAAAACACAAACTTTACGCGAGTTTGTCACGGTAGCTTCTATAAACCTAACCTGCAACAGCATGATTATCTGGATTATTATATGATGGACCTCTACATAAGACATAATCAACTGTTTAAGTCAAGTGCAGAGGGCAGGAAGGCGAGGGGGGGCAGAGTAGTGAGAGAGTTCAGCTTCCAGACGCCCTGATGGATGAAGCTGTCCTTCAGTCTGCTGGTTCTGGACCAAAGACTCCACATCCTTCCTTCCTGATGAAGCTGTGAGATGGGTGGGTGGAATTATCAGCAATGTGGAGGGCCTTGCAGTTCAGACAGGTGTTATGCTCTGAAGGCAGGGGAAACACTCCTCTTAGCTGCTCTCACAACGGGCTTGAGGGTTTTGCGCCAGAACACCGTGCAGGCTCCATACCACACGGTGACGCAGGTCCAGATGCTCTCGGTCGTGCCCCTATAATGGCCCTTTCCCACTAGTATCCACTTAGCCCAGACCGACACCGATTTGAAGGTGTTCCTATCAGGATTTTCCCGGGGCGATTAGATAAATTTGTAGGACATACTCCGTAGGAGTTCCGAAGATGGGGAACGGGGCCAAAAATAGGAGAGGGTCCTGGCTGCGGAATGCAAAATGGGGCGGTGTTGAATACTGGGTGGGGTTGGACGTCTGACTCTGCCCTCAAACCGTTTCGATTGGATAGTTCTTCTCTTTCCTTCCTTGTTTACATTTGAGCAGCATCCCTCGGTTGTAAGCAGAGAAAAATCACAGAAAATGGAAAATGGAGCGAAGGTAATATAAATATACCCTAAACGGGGACGTTCTGTGTCTCTTAACATCATTCTGACATTTTTTTTTTTATTAAGTAAAACGCTGTTTCTCCTGCGATGTTTGCTAAAGAGAGTCTGACTTTACAAGGTTTTAGTATGAATACAATGTTGTGCTGCCAACAGGTTTTTTATTTTCAATGTTAGTAATAATCTTGAGCTAAGTTGTTCTGCTAGCTGGCTTTAAATGATCAATCTCATCCATATAAGCTTCAAAAATAAAAGCAATGTCTCTAGTCCTTTGACTTTTTTTTCTGTCCAATTTTATGTTTCTCTGTAGAGACCATGCATTGTCAAAGTCAGCTTTATTGTCAATTCTGCAGCATGTACAGAAACAGAGAATTGAAAATATGGTTCTCTCAAACCTTGATGCATGAAATACAAGAATGTAAGCCAATAAGCAAAACAAACTAAGTAAAGAAAACACTATAATAAATACACAAGGCAAATTACAGCCAGTGCAATATATGTTTATGGTTATAGTGCAAAAAAAAAGAGACTGAGTTAGATTATGGTCTGGTTAAAGTGATTAAAGTGGCTGTGTGCTTGTTCCTGTGGGTGTCAACCTGAGGGTTTAAAAAGTTCAAGTGTTGTTGGGGGTGTCAGAGTCCAGGGTGTGTGTGGAAGGGTGGCAGAGCAGGGAGAGAGTCCAGCATCCTGACAGCCTGGTGGACGAAGCTGTCCCTCAGTCTGCTGGTCCTGAACTGCAGGCTCTGCCGTCTCCTTCCTGATGGCAGCAGGCTGAAGAAGCTGTGTGACGGGTGGGTGGGGTCTCTCACGATGCAGAGGGCTTTACGGGTGAGGCAAGAGGTGTAGATGTCTTGCAGGGAGGGGAAAGAGGCACTGACGATCGTCTCAGCTGCACTTATGATACATTGGAGGGTCTTCCTGCAGGACGTGGAACAGGCGGCGTACCACACGGTGATGCCGCCGGTCAGGACGCTGTCAATGATACCTCTGTAGAAGGTGCACAAGATGGGGGCCGGGGCTCTAGCTTTCCTCAGTTTGCGGAGGAAGTAGAGGCGCTGGTTGGCTTTCTTGGCCAGTGATGAGGTGTTGATGATCCAGGAGAGGTCCGCTGTGACGTGCACACCCAGGAACTTGGTGCTGCTCACTCTCTCCACCATAGCAACATTGATGGTCAGAGGTGCAAGCTGGGGGTGCCTTCTCCTGAAGTCAACAACAATCTCCTTCATTTTCTACACATTCAGAGGGACATTGTTGTGTTCACACAGGCATGTCATCTGCAAACTTGATAAAGAGGTTGGAGCTGTGTGATGGTGTGTAGTCGTGTGTCAGCAGAGTGAAGAGTTGGGGGCTCAGCATGCATCCTTGAGAGGCCCCCCGTGTTCAGAGTGGTGATGCTGGATGTGTTTCTGGCAACCTGAACTGCCTGTGGGCTCCCAGTCAGGAGTCCAGCAGCCAGTTGCACAGTGTTAATTCCCAGCTGGTCCAGTTTCAGAATGAGCTGTTGAGGATTGATTGTGTTGAACGCCGAACTGAAGTCTTTGAACAGAATTCTGATGTAAAAGTCTCTTGTGTCTAAATCTGAGTGCTGTGTGGAGGGCAGTGGAGAAAGAATAGTCAGTCGAACGGTTGGACCGATATGCAAACTGGAAGGGGTCCGGGGAAGATGGGAGGGTCTGTAACTGCTATTTAAAGCTACTAATAAATGCAGTATGCACTACATATACAGAGGTGGAAATAAGTATTTTGCCACCTGTTTTGTTTTTCTTTTTGACCATTTCCAAAAGAAATGTAACAGTCTACATTTTTAACAGTGTTTGTATCGTAATAGTAAAAGTAATGAATGTTTTTCCACTTAGTGAAGTCCTGCTTTCATACACGTTCATATTTACTGAGTATGACTTGACTGTTCGGCAGGCTGTGAGCTGTGGAGGAAGTTGTTATCAAAAATCTCTGAGGACGTATTTCACAGCTGTAATCATATCTTGAAGCACAACAACTTAACCGTTGGCTTTTAGGTTATTCTCTCTTACGAGCACATTGTTTATAAAGACAACAGCAGAGGAAAATGTTCTCAGTTTCAAAAGAAAGGTGTAAGTGACATATTGTGCTATCCCAGATACAGTTTATGGAAAACATTTTGTTCACCTTCATTTTATTAGTTTTTTTTTTTTATGATTGAATCAAAGTGCAGAACATTTGTCTGACTAACAAATATAAATTTAAATGACATATAAAACCTGTTATTAAGTACACTTCTAAAGTCCACTGAGTAGTGAGGGATTTTTAAATTCAATGTCTAACACTACTAAAAATTGTAAAAGCTGTAAAATATATTTCCTTCTTAAACCAACCAGAGGACTGTTTTGCAGCATGACAATTAGCTTTTTTGTCTTTTGTAGTTTTTTTCCTCCTTTGTATTTTATATAGAACAAAGATAAACCAACTGATGATGGAAACAAGAGCAGAGGCTGTATATCATACAAGAAGCTAACCAGGAAAAGCTGAGAAGATGTTTTTAAACCTTTAATGATCACATTTAAATTTCAATCTGATTATTAAATATTTATGATTGGACATGTTGAAAAACAAGCCATGTTTTAAGAACAACTAAAACCCTTTCTTAAAAATCATAAAATGTTTACAAAGAAGGTTGTATTGTGTTTTTCTAATAATATATACTTCTCACACAAAGTTAGGGATGTTGAACAGTCAGTTTAAATTTACAGAAATGTAAAAAGTTGATGCTTCATTGATATAATATATATATGAATGTAGGACATTTAAGTAGAATCATGTGATGGTAGTTCATTCACCTTAAACAATTTATATAAGCAAAAGCATTGGACAAACCACGACATAAAATAACTAGTCATGCGCTGGGCGTGGTCTTGGTCTGATGATGTCTAAATGTAAACAGTATGATGAAGAGGACTGTTCAGATAAAAGCTGCCATTGAACCAGAACACTTAGTGCTCCATTCATAGTTCAGACACTTCTTTTGGATTTGTGGTTAATCATCTTGTTGAGAACTTCCTGATGTAGAATAACAACTGAAACACTGAACAGTTGTATGTGTGCATCCAAAAGTTTAGAGGTCCAACTAAATTTACCTCTGAAGGTTCTAGTGGTAGTGGTTTATAGGTTCATTTGCACATACAAAAGCTGAGGATGCCTAAGTTTTGGTGAGAAGTGTAAAGTTACATATAGGAAATAACATTTTCTTTTAACAATAGAGAGATAGAGCTATTTTTCAGCTAGTTTATCTGATCACTCCCACTGGACGACCGACCTCGGCCACTATCAAGTTCTGCTTCGTTCTGCGAGCCGCAGCCAGGGCTTATTGGAAAATAGTGACGTGTCGAGATAGCAGGCCACTATTTGCCAGAACTTGACATCATGGGATGAGTCATGACAGCGACTACCAACCCCGCCATCTTTAAAACCCCGAAGTAGTGTTGGCTGAATTAAGGTAGGGCTACATGGGTACTAGCGGAAAAGGGCCATAAACAGATCTCAGGATGTGGACCAGGGCTCTGGCTCTTCTCAGCTAACGGAGGAAGTAGAGTCGCTGCTGGGCTTTCTTGGCCAGGGATGCAGTATTATTGGTCCAGGAGAGATCTTCTGTGACATGCACACTTAGAAACTCAGTGCTGTACCCCCTCTCTATAGCAGCACGTTGATGGTTAGGAGCATGCTGGGTGTGCTCTCTCCTAAAGTCCACAACAATCTCCTCCACATCAAAAAGAGATTGTTGTCACTACACCACACGGCCAGGACACTCATCTTGCTCCTGTAGTTTCGCTCCTGTACTTCATAATGGTAGACTGTACATCTGTACATGATGTATATCACTGTACATCATGGTAGTCAGCCAGCAGACTGACTACCACTTCATTATGATGTCCCCTCCTGTTTAATTTGTACTTGTGTTCTTCTTACTCCCAGATGTAAGTCGCTTTGGAGAAAAGCGTCTGCTAAATGATTGTAGAATAGTTTGACTCATCCCTGTTGCTGATGAGACCCAACAGTTGGGTCATCTGCAAACTTGACAAGAGGATTAGGGCTTTGTGTGCAGTCGTAGATCAGCATGATGAAGAGGAGGGGACTCAGGACACATCCCTGAGGGGCCCCTGTGTTCATAAGGATGGTGCTGGATGTGTTGGTGCCAACCCTTACTGCTTGCGGTCTCCCTGTCAGAAAGTCCAGCATCCAGTAGCACAATGAAATGTTGAGTCCCAGCAGCCTCGGTTTGTGAATAAGCTGCTGGAGGATGACCGTGTCAAATGCTGACCTGAAGTCAATGAACAGCATTAGGAGTCCTTTGTATCCAAATGTGTGAATTACACCACCACTTCTGATTTTTCTGGTTGTGTTTAATTTCACATCAGATTATGTAAAAGTCACCAATTTTAAAATCAATCCACTCTTTGTCAGAGGTGAAAAATAATTAAAATGATAACGTCAATGATCACACTAATTTCTGGAGCATATATAAAGCAGACGAAAAGAGTAACTTGTTTTTGTTGTATGAGAAAGGTCAACCAACTCTTTGATCTGCATGTGAATTCACTTTAAGAAGTAAACTTTTAAACAAATTATTGACATTTTTCTTATGTACAGCTCATATAACTTTACTTAAATCAGCTGATTTGATATATTTTGTGCCAACAAGCAGTTTGTTCCAACATGAAATGTTCAATCTAATGTTCAAATACAAATTTGTTAACTTTTTCTTATAAAATAAGTACTTGCCTCATTATTTTCTTTTAAAAACTAAATAAAATGTGAGACTTGGATTATACCAGAAATACAGAACACCAGAAAACCTTTCCACTTTTCCATCAACGTCACCAATGTTCAATGTTAATGGAAACTCAACAGCTAAATGAAACATTAAGTGGACCACTGGTAGCTCTGCAAAACTGGATTAATGGATATTATACATCTGAGAAGAACCTTAAAAGGATAAATATTAATAACCTGTTTTGCTATTAGTGATGGATTCAGTGGAAGAGCAGCATTACACCCCAGCTGAACCTCAAGCAAAGAGGCTTATACACTCCCCAGACATGCTTGTGGTTTAATTTCTTAAAAACTTATTAAAGATGACAAAGCTCAGGTGAGGATCTGTCTGTTCATGCCTTCCTTTTCCCAGATCTCCACCACAAAAGCCTCAGAATCACACATTTGCACAACCGACTGGAATAATGGATACACTTATGAAAACAAGAATCAGCATTTTCTGTTAGTCGAATCCTCTCACCGCTCTTACATTCCAAGTCTTGCTTTCAGACTTTTAGGTTCCTGTTGTAATTCTGTGGTCATTTATACAAACTGATGCAATACAGCTGAAATCATTTCCTGCTGTAAAATCATCTCTCACTGAGAACTTAACTACACAGCAAGTCATTAAATAGCAGCATTCATTATTATTATTACTGATTTTTTTTTTTGTTTTGTTTTCTTTTAATTCAGTTTCACTTTTTGCCTCCTCTGGGATGTTAAATTGTTTTGGATGGGACTTTTCCACTTGTCTTTGTAAAATTTCATTCTTCTGCTATGGTTCAGATTTTAGTTGAACAGTAATCTCTTGCCACATGTAGTTTGTTATGTAAATTATCTAAACAAGTTAGACTGTGAAAGGTACAGATCTGAAATGTGGTATCATTTAAGTAAGGTATCAGTACAAAACATTGGAAGAGATTGAATAGATCAAGTTTTGTCAAACACCAAATCCATTTGAGCAAATCCATCAAATGGTGAAACTTTTTAAATAGGTTGTAATGATTTTTCCACTGTCTATGCCCACATGACAGAATACCTTTAATACATAATGCCTTATGATAAACACATGTGACAGTAGTTGAAGCCATTTCACCATCTGTCCTTCCATTACTGGTTTAGAAATTGTGATTTAAGGGAAATAATAGGATGAAAGGATAACACAACCATCCTGAAACTTAAGTTGGGAAATTGTGGAAATCTTTTGAAAGGAACTGTTTTGAAAATTACAAGAACTTAATTCTATTTACTTACAAATAAGGTAAAAAGAAAGCTAAAATACCAACATATCTATGCAATAATCTGTCCGGTTTTAATATTATATCTCTTGATGTTATTGCGCGTGCATTCCCATTTTTTCCCAGCAACGTTCACACGCGCACGCTAAGCTAACTGGCTAGCTCAGCTGATTCCCCCCAGCCGGACTGTCAACAACAAACAGCAGCATGCGTCCATTATCGGACAGAAGACCCGACTTCATGCCTCCTGTAACATTTAAACCGGTTGTTGATACGTTAACACACAAAATCTACCATACAAAGGAAACCATAGATAATACATATTCAATTCTTATTCTTCCCTTTAGCAGAATAATTAACATAATAAAGCATTACTTATTTTCAATTAAATCTCAACATTTACCCGCCTTGAGAATTTATTGGAGTGATTATATCCTGAAAATCATAGTTTTAAACACTATACAACCACACATTGTGTTGTCAAATGAAACCTTATTTGCAAACATTTGAATGGATCAAAAAGAGCTGATAAAGGTTTTTACAGTGATGAAACACCGATACTCGGGGCTTAAAAGGGGGATTCTGGGTGTGAGCCAATCGGTGTCAATGCTCTTTTACAGACCTCATAAAATCAGCAGTTTCCTGAGCGCTAAATAGCTTTGGGGATATTAGTTAATCCGTGGCAGCAACACAGAACCAGGGTCAGATGTCCAGTAATAGAGCTAAGTGCTACTATGTCTGATTAGTTCCATCACGTGATAAAATAAAAAGAAAATATATCAACTCATATATCATCTCACCCTCAGGGGCTATGGTTGCGTTTTCACGGCTACACTGATTAGTAGTCAGAGGAGTTTTATAATTAAACAGTGAGCTAAATAAAAGGAGGGGGGAAGAAAACGTGTCCGATAATTGAACTAGGAACGTAAAAACGCCCCCTCTCAAAACTTTTAAGATTTAGGACACGGCAGCACCGAAGCATGTGTATGTGAGAAAGAGAAACATTATTGACAAAGGTTAAGCCAAGAGACTGCTCTGAGTTAATTTCCAGAAAGCACTCACCGTGTGGGACTGAAGGTTCTGGCTGGCTTCGATAACTGCCGTCAGGGGCACGGTGTCGTCCAGCAGCAGCCTGCCGGGGGATGGTTTCTCCCGAAAAGACATCGTAGAAGATTAACGGTGAAGATCTGATTTAAACGTCCGTCTGAAATGTGGTATCGGTGACAGTGGCACCGACTCGGAGCCCCGCTAAGAGCAAGACGAGCATCGACGACAGCAGAATTAACTAGCTAACTGTTAGCTGAATTTACAGTAACCAGGAAGCGCTGATTTGTCAATAATTGGATGTTAGGAAATCACGTGAGAAAACGTCTCCGCCACCTGCTGGCCAGGAGGAGAAACTGCTTCTAGAAAATAGGAAAACTGACTAGAATAAATAAAAAAGCAAAACATAAAAAAAGAAAAAAAAACAAACAAAAAAAACAAAAAAAAAAAAAAACAGAAAATTGTGAAAATTAAACAAATTCACGTATACGGAAGAGTAATAGGGCCACTGGAGAAAAAAAAATAGAATTCTGAGATTAAAGTCAGAATTTTGACTTTTTTCTCAGAATTCTAAAATTAAAGTCAGAATTCTGACTTTAATCTCAGAATTCTGAGATTTTTTTTCTCCAGTGGCCCTAATACTCTTCCGTACACGTAGACCTAAAAAAAATACATTAAAATCTGCAGTTAAGTGAAAGCTTGCAGACACTGAGAGAAAAGATCATCATACTCCTTTAAGAAGGTAGTTCAACACAAATTTTGACCAAAGCTGTTGATTGTTCCCAGATAGCTGTCTGGGAGACAGTTCAAAAGGTTTTCTAAGAGAAAACTACAGGTCAACCAAGAAAGACAAAGACATGAGTATGTATGAGTTTATATACACTATATAAACTTAGCACAAAAAGTAAAGAAATTAGTGTTTGGTGGATTATTTCTTTGTTGAGAATAAATCTTCAACTATTGGAAAGCTGGTTTATTTCCCATCTAAATGAAGTCACATTTGAAAAAATCTATTCGGATTAGCAGCACAGGTATGTGGGTTGAAACTATTAAAAAGACTGACTCCAATGACAAGTCTTATTTTTCCATTGAGGGAGTTGCTGCCCCACACGATCACTATACCTCCACCCAAATTTTTTACCCTATCGGTGCAGCATTCAGCATGGCTCCTCCGCACTTTAGTGTAGGATCACAGGGTTAGACAAAAAAACAAAAATAAACCCTGCCTGAGTCTGACTTTTTTAAAGTCTCCCATGACTGAAATTGTATTTATAAATATGCAGTGAACTATATTAGCCGCTTTTGTTTACTCCATTTTAGCATTTACTTGACAGACTGGATCAAGCAGAGAGCAGAAGAATTCTGTTAACTTAGACAAAATCCCTGCAGGATTAATGTAAATGACAAACACTGACTCAATCACTGTATGTGGATTTAAACACACAGCTGAACATACAACAAGTACAAACTGCCATTTTTATTCTACAAAAGCTTTCACACTTGAAAACAAAACACATCACAGAGCTGATAAATTAAACAGCAACAAAGTGAACGATAAATCATCCGCTTCCAGACTCATCCGACTCATCTCTGATCACTTCTTGTCATAATTAATAAATGAAAACCAGCATGTATAAAAGCTGCTCCAAACCAAATGATGTCACTGCATCGTCACATCAGCCTTCCCTTCATCTTTCCTGTTGCTCCACAGGCATCATCACCATCACTTCCCCCTCCATCACCACTTTGTCCTTGACGGAGCAAGTCACAGCGATGAAGGCGAACGACATCTTTACTTTACGCACTTCGGCTTCAGCCAGCACCTCCTCTCCGATGTAGAGTGGCGCCGGGAAGCGGATTTCCTGGTACAAGAAGACGCAGCCAGGTCCGGGCATCTTGGTGCCGAGCACGGCCGAGATCAGGCCGTTGATGAGGACGCCGTGAACGATGGGCGTCTCGAAGGAGGTGGTGCTGGCGTAAGCCGGGTCCAGATGGAGAGGGTTGGTGTCGCCAGTCAGCTCGGCAAAATGCTCCACATCGCGGGAGGAGAAAGCTTTGGTGAGGGAGGCTCGCTGACCGACGTGGAGCAGGCGGCTGAGGGGAGAAGCCGCTGTGATAGGAGGGGGGCGGAGTCTGGTAAAGACGCTCCTCCATAGAAAACTCATTGTGAAGGAAAAAATATGTCTTCTGCTTCAGTTGAGCTGCAGTTCACGACTGTTTCCTGTCAGCGCTAACAGGAACGGAGATACCTGAAGGCAACATGAGAGGAGAGAAGAGACAGGCTTTAATATCAACATGCAAAGACAATTTATCAGATATACTCTAAGTACTATAAACTGAAAGAAGTGGTTGAATCAGCTGATCCTACACAGAATTTTTTTCAATTTGATTTGATGATTTCTGTGAATTTCTTAACCCAGTCCGTTAATGTGAAAAAACAGAATTACAAGATCTCATAGATGGAGTTGTGCTTAAAAAAAAAAGATACCAAACATTGAAATTAGGAATATTATTAACCCTTTTTGGGAGCACGGATGGAAATGAACATTCTTTGCTATAATTCAGCATGTTTGCATCATGCTTTTTTTATTACTGATGTTCATGAACCTGCAGGAGTTTGGGTGAGAGTGTGAAAAGATCACAGACATCATTCTGCACAGTGAAGCTCTAACAGCTAGATGAAGAGACATACTTCAAAATGTGAAACTTCAGTGTATAAAATTCAAAAAGGTAATTCAAATTTATTCTAAGCTTATGTGTAGCAACATAAATGATAAAAGACGAGTAATCCTTCTTTTTCTATTCAGTTTCATTCTTTTTTTCAGGGGCTGACAGCAGAGATAAGCATGTGGTTGGGAGGGGCAGTTAGCAGCTGATAGATGTTGTAACGTACGTCAGAAAAACACGAGGACAAAACACTTAAACACACCATCATGTTTGGGATGGTTAATGCTCCTGTTGGAAGGAGAAAGGATGAATAATCTTTGCTTTCTGTTAGACGAGTTTGTTGGAGCAACACTAAAAGATCCTGCAGGAATCTTTCTCGCCATGACGATAATATTATGGTTGACTTGATCTCAAATCAAGTTCAGATTAACTTCTGTCAGTAATGTTGTCATACCCCGAGTCATCCATCTTCTTTCATCACAATTCAAACAAGCATATCTCTGAACACTAAATTTCCATCACTCCTCAGAGAAAACCAGAGAAACCAGAAATAACTGGCTTGATAAATTTTCAGATTCTTCTTAATATTTTTTTTAAAAACTGACCTGCAGCACTCTGAAGGCACAGGCCTGGCTCTGATAGAAACCCAGCAGAGTCAGGGAGCTCCACAGCTTCACCAAACCCCTGAAAACATAAAAAAAAAAAAAAAAGAAAAAAAAGTTCATCTAATTCAGCTCGTCTTTTTAGATATAGTGTAAAAATGTTCTATTGTGCTGCTGAAGCTCACCTGCTGGAAACACGAAGAAGAGCAGTCAGCGCGTCTTCATCGTACTTCAACACGTCAAAGGTCAACGCTGCTCCCACCTGGAGTACATTTACATGCATGAAGTGAAATAAAAACAAATAATACCAACAAGAAAGAAAACTTTTTAGAAGTCATTAGAAACTGAAGAAAACAACACATCAGTAAGAAGCTCTCAGATGTCAGCACAGCGCCACGGTATCTCCGTGTGAGACGGACGTGATAAGATGTTTTGGTCCGTCTGAGTCAGACTGCATGACATTAGTTTGAAGCATCCCAGACTTCAAGGCTGTTCAATATCACTGCTCTCTTTGGGCTCCAGCTCCAAATGTGTAGCTCAAAGTGAGATTTTTGGGACAAATTTTATTTAGTTTCTCTCATAGCTGCTAGCTGGAGCCTTAAATCAGCATCTGGTATCATTCTTTAACCATGCTGGAAAAACCAAAGCATTATTTTAATCCACCCGTACTTAACTGAAGAGTTATCTGTTCAACAATATTTAAGGTTTTCATTCATGACGAGCTCACCTCTCCATACAGATTCTTCAGGCCTGTGATGATGAAGTGCTTCAGTTCCACTGCACTCAGTCTGGTTGACTCATCCTCTAGCACACTAAAACATACACAAAGATAACACTATCAGTGTTATGAACTTCAGTCTGTAATATCGGAGTTAGATAGATAGATCAGTTCCTGCTCACCAACTGATCAAACACTAAAACACAAAGCAAACACAGTGACATACAGGTGGACTTTCATGTAGTGGTACGGTGAAGCGTTCTTCAACACAACCCGCTGGTAACAGGATGATTCTTCCTGCTCTTCAACGCCTTTCATTCTAGTAATACATCTGTGGCTTCGTCAGGCGATGAGCGACTGGTTGATCAGCTGACTGGTGACCAAAAACAAACCACGACCATTAAACAGACATTAAGACATAAAGATACTGAACACTGAAACGTCTGTAACTTCAGTACTGTGCAAAAATCCAGCCCTTATTTCTTTTTATTTTGCTTCCAAGTGGTCACATGTTTTTGTAATCTTTCAAAGTTCTTGATGTGAATAAGTTAACATTACATTTAAATAAAACAAAACATAATATTTGGGAATAGACTAATCAACACTAATAAGAAACTTGTGATAAATTAAATAGGACTTGAAAGAGTGCCAGAAATAAAATTTCTTGGTGTATTGATAGATGAAAGATTAAATTGGAAGAAACATATAAACTATATTAATTCAAAAATATGTAAAATAATTTCTGTTCTTTATAAAGTTAAATCCTCCTTCATACATGACTTGTGTGTTGAAGTGTGGGGGAACGCTTGCAAGGCAACATTAAATTCTGTCTTTCTTCTTCAAAAAATAGCCATAAGAATAATTACTAACTCCACCCACACGGAACCAACTAATTGTTCATCAAACTGAAAATACTGAAATTTGAAGACCTGTTAAAAGTCAAGATTTTTCAAATTATGTACAAAGTTTAAAATGATCCGATTGCCTAGCAGTATCCAAAAGTGTTTCCAGGTAAGGGAGAGTAAATTCAGCCTGAGAGGAACATACATGTTTAAAAAAATAAAATAAAATAAAATAAAATAAAATAAAATAAAATAAAATAAAATAAAATAAAATAAAATAAAATAAAA
>JBAFTA010000004.1:9497144-9511983 GCA_036919975.1 Melanotaenia parkinsoni
ATAAAATAAAATAAAATAAAATAAAATAAAATAAAATAAAATAAAATAAAATAAAATAAAATAAAATAAAATACAACTGTGAGAACAAATGCTAAACCTCATTATTTTTCTACAAGAGGAGTTCCATTCTGGAGCAGCTGTAGTGAGGATATAAAAAACTTATCAATCAAGAGGAAATTTTAAAAGATAAAAGATGAGATAATTAAAGGATATGAAGCTAATAATATCTGTTGAAAGTGATGCATATTGTTCATTGTGATTTACTGTGAGAAGTTGTTGCATAAGTGATGCTGTAATTTGACATAACGCGTAATATTATTCTGAGATGCTGTGAAAGTGTCAGTAGTTAAGTTGTTTTGGACTAGATAAGTGCTCAACTTCTTCCAAAACCTTTTTTGAACTTTGAAAGCTTTTTTTATTTAAATAAATATTTTGTTTTTAATTTTAAGTTCTAAATAAAGAAGAAGAAGAAAAAGGGGTCTTGAGCAATAGTTCTCCAGATTTTCTGAAGGTCTGTTAAAAGTTTTTCTTTGGACATAAACTGCTTTTTACTCATTTTGAGTTCAGCCTGTGTACCTGACCATCAATGTAAGCCATGCAACATTGACTCATGAATCATCCAAGCATCAAGGCTCCTAAGCAGGGGATGGATGCGTTGGTGTGTAAATACATAACAGATAACTTAGTGAAGAACCCATTTTTGATTGTCTTTTGATTAACCTAAACTTTACAATGAAAAACACCAAATATAACAGAGAGAAAATAGGATTTCTGCAACAAGGCGATTCCCTTACCTTACATTCCTTATATACTATACTTAAATTTGTTTACATGTGTTTAATAAGTCACTGCACATAGTTTGTTTTAATAGATAAAAAAAATCAAGATTTTTGCACAGTATGTTGGGATTTAAATGTTCAGGCAAATTACAAAGTGAAGGCACTTCAGTCAAATATTTCAAATTAAAAATTTTCCTCCTCTGACTTTAGTAAGCTGCAGACAACCAACGCCAGACACAGATGATCTGTTGTCATATATTTTAACCTGAAGCTCAAACTAGCTTAAAGGAGGTCACACAGAACCAAAGTGAACGTGTTAGCTTAAACTAAGCTAGCTGTTAGAAGCAACACCGCCAGTTAAACAGCCAACAGTAAATAAACTGGGTTTAGTTCAAAATCTATCACCTTTAAATCTTGTAGTCTTTTCCCTCAGAGGCTACACCAACGTGGAACCGTGACAGCAGCGTGCTTTGCTACACCGCCATGAAACCTTTCAGCGACAAGTCTCCCAGGCGCATGCGCAACTGCGCCAAAGAGCAGGAAGGGCCAGGAGGTATTACTCTGTTACCCATATCTAATATCAAAGTCTGTTTGCGTTTGTGATCACTCTGAGAACCGAACAAAAACCCGACTAAACCCTGATAGGTAATTTAGAAGCTTTAAATACATAATCGTATTCTACTGAAGGCATTTTTTTCAAAACAGGTGGAACATGTATAGTTTGTTTTCTAAAGATTGAGTCCCAATCAAATAAACCCATTCTACACATTTGAGGTTATAATAACAATTATACCATTATAATTTCCTGGACTGAGTTGGACTGTATGTAAACCTAGATTTTATGTAGAGTGGTTTACAGAGTGGAACATCTTGTAAAATAGGTAATCTTTGACAGCCTTGATAAACTCGTCTTTGTCACCCCTTGGTGGTCAAACTGTGTATTACAGGCACAAATCCACAACAAGTTTCAATCGATCGAACAAAGATCTCACTCATCTCAATCAGTTTTAATTTAGTTGTTCATGAAGAATATCTAAGCAAGAATTAAAATAATTAAATCACCTCATTTATAAAACTTATCTTCAGTTTATAAACAAACATATAGGATAAAATCCACATGAGTTATCAACAGTACATGATGTATTGTGCTTTTCAGTTTTCAACTGAGGTTAAATATGCTGCCGGTTTACAGAAGAAGACTTTACTCACATAGCGCCACTGAAGACAACAAGAAACTGAGAAATTTGCAAATTCCTCACATGGAATGATTTTATATGAAATTATAACAGAGATGAGTCTTCAGTGAGAACCGAGCACATAAAAGTCAGGAATGGCTTAAGTCATACGTTTGTGAGTTTGTTTAACTTTAATAGAAAACTCTTTTTACGAAACTATAAATTAACATCATCACCAACATCAGTTACATTTTCTTCATATTTGAAATCATCTGAATATTCATTAAACTCAATTCTCCTCGCTCAACTCCTCCATGATCTGGTGCCAAAGGTTTTCTTCAGGAAAGTTTCTTTGAGTTTGCATCACCAACTTTCTGTGCAGACAGGAAGTCCACCATGAGTTTAGCGATTTTCCTGGGCCTCTCCAAGGCCACAGAGTGACCACAGCTTTCCAACAGGTCCACCTGGCAGTGAGGCAGGACCCCCTGAATCACAGCAGCGCCCGAAACATCTAGCACCTGAAAGAGGAGACAGGTGAGTGAGCAGAACCTCATAACTCAGCTGGTTAATCAGCAACTTTCATCCTCTAAAAACAAACATATTTGTTCCACCCTTAAGATCTGACTGGCCCCACAAGTGTCACCCTAAGAACAACCAAATCCTGACCAGTAGTTAGAGACCTTACCTGGGTAAACCTCAGATGCCCAAGTGCAAGTGAACGCAGCAGGTAATGTACTTCTATATGTTGTTCTAAATAAACATTACTATGTTCTTGTTTGTAATGCAGCATCTATACAGCTTCATCATCATCTTGCTGAGCATTTTATGAAGAGGATATAAAAGTAGGCATTAAACCACTAGATGCAATGACTGTGCAATGTTAAACAACCAATAATGCTGAAGAAACCACGATAAAACTAGTGATTTAGCCTAAAGAAAGTTTTTCTTTGTACAGTATCAGTGAAGAGTTTATAAAGTGATTAAAGCCATAAAGTTTAGGATCATCCTAAATAAATATACTGATGACAAAAAAATATATATCATTGGCTGTTTGCGTCCTAAAATTTGGCTTAACTCTTACAGTAGATGACCACTTAATTTTTCCTAAAATCTTGTTTTAAAAAATGTATTTCATTATTTTATTATTATTATTTTTAATAAAAAGCTCTTACTTACACGTGCCACCCTTTTCCCAGTCTATGCCCCTGCCTGGGCACCAATAAAACATTTTTACAACCAACCCCTGCTGAAGCTTGTTATAAAAACCTATAATTGATGTGTAGTATTAAATAGTATAATATGGGCTGCTACTATTACTATTACTACACGAGCCACGCCCAGCTTGCATGTTGTAAGTGAAATCATTGTACACTTTCTTTTTGCTTGTTTTTAATTTATAGCATGTACTTATGTCTATTGTTTTCCTCTTTTACTTTTTTATATCCTGATGTGCATTTATCTATATAATGTTTTTAAAACCAAACTAAAAATCCATCTTTTTAAACCTGACTTTTATTTGAATTGATAAAATCCTAATCTTGCTTCTTAAGGCATTTTCATTAGTATTTTTTTCTATTTCTGGTTGTATTGTACACTTTTTCATATGTGAAATGACTGGTTTTGCAACATACTGTAAAACTACCTTTGTGGTAAATAATCGCTGTTTAGAGATAAAAATGATTGCACTTGACGGTGCAGCGTGAAACAAAATCAAAGATCAAACAACTGTGTGGATGAAGGGAGAACCCTCTGAGCTTTAAAACTGCAATATCAGCTTTGTTTGACAGGAATTAGAGCACCGGGTGGGATAAGTTACACCTTTAAAGGCACATAGGAGAGTTACACACAGTACCTTTAAAATATCTGTCACCACACACACATCTTTGGGTGTGTAACACGACGTCAAAAAGCCAGAACATAAAAACACCTGTGAGAGTTGTTTTGAATTTATTTGATGCTGTCAGACAGAAACTGAAAACAACTGTGTTTTAGTGGAAGAAATCCGTTTGGAGACGTTTTACAAAGTGGTGAAGTCTTCAGGTGGAAATGTGTTTAAATTTTTGGAAAAACCTGTAACTTGACTGCTTCCTTCTGTACAAAATGTAAATCGTTCACATGCTAAACTAAGATGGCAAACACAAGCTGATACTGATGATACGTATGTTTATTGTTTCATTCTTATATTGTTGTTAACACAAACATTGTGACGTGGCTTCTTGCTCAGAATTGAACTGGGACGAATGGTTTTCATGAAATCAAGCAGATAGCTTCTTAAGTTGTCTCGATATCACTGGATGCTCACGTTTAGATTGTATGTTCAAATATTGACATGTGACTGAAAGCCGAACTTGTTCAGCTTTCAGTCACATGTGTTTTCTTTGTACTTTACTTCACGTGCAGTTGAAGTTTTGACTTCAAAATCCTCCTGCTGACCTTTCTCTCTCCACCACATCAAAGTTTAATGCTGTAATGTATTTACCTGGTCTTCGTTCCCCCAGACGACCTGCAGAGGCGCTGTGATCAGATGCAGGTGTTCCTGCAGTGAATGACGAGACTTCTCCCCAACGATCTCCATGAACACTGCAAACACACGCAATGTGCACGCGCAATAAAATCAACATGCAGAAAAAGACACTACCTCAAATACTGGGAGAGACCCTGATGTTGAGCTTGTGCTGGCTCTTTCTGAACTGTTCAGCCAATATAAAATCAGAATAGAACAATAATAATCCACATATATATACATATGAGAAATGAATTCAGCAGTAAAGAATAAAGACCTTTTATTATGTCATTATGTACAGTCAGAGCTGTGGTCAGGACTGAATGACCTCAAATCAACGGGTTGTGTTACATTACACATTGTAAACTGATGATTTCTCCTTAAAGGGGTAATGCACCCAAAAATGAGTTTTTGGAGCTGTATACAACACAGTATTACTTAACTGTGATGAAAACCATGTATACTGTTGATATAATTAGTATTTTTTTTATTTTAAAAACAGGATTTTGTGGGTAAAAAAGGCTCATAATGCCCTCTACAGGGTAAAACCAGGTTATGTTTTTCGTGACATAAAGAGGTTATCTACATCACGAGAAAACTTTAAAAACCCCTGCAGTTTCAGGCATTTTTCAAATTCGGCAGTGGGTGGAGTTACGCAAAAAGTAGGATGTGTAGTTACACTTTAACGTGGCCGTCTGCGGTATAATCCACTGAATGCACTTAGAGCAGAATCAGGAGAACTGTGGTGTCAGGAATGATGCAGGAGGAGTTTTTAAAACTGACCTTCTTTGTAAAAACCGTTGTTTGGGATCCGGTTGGCGAGGAGACCACGTAGCACCTGACAGCACAGACACAACAGTTCAGACACTGATACACTGATGCCTTGCCCTCTGAGGTTTTCACCATCTCCGTACCTGTCGGGGGAGTTTGGGGGGGTTGTAACAGCAGAGTCTCAGCATATCGTCTAACTCCTGAGGAGTCCTGGGGATGAGGGGGATGGACTCGTCCTGCATGCGGCCGTTCTCCAGCTCCCTCAGACGACTGATGAACTCAGAGTCCGTGGGATAAACCAGGCCTGCAGGACAGAGAAGAAGAGGAGGAGCTCATTTGTAGCTCCTCTGCTTCATCCTACAACAAATAAGCCAGATTGTAATGAGTTTACCTGCTGGGCACACCAAGGTTAAGCTGGACAGGTCAGAGGGGAAGCAGGCAGCATACACACCGGCGACGTTCCCACCCATCGACGTGCCGACCAGGTGGAAGGGTCTTTTATCCAGACCGATGCTCTGCACAAACTGCACAGATGGATCAACTAAGAGATGTTTTCTGTTTGTTCTGCAGCTTAAACATCACTTTCATGTGCACACACCAGATTTCCCCTCCCATCTTTATTTCCCCGACTAATCACTGCATTTAAAAGTGTGCGGACACTACAAGCAAGCAGGTTTCATATATAAGCGTCATTCTACTACATGTAAACATGAGATACTTAATGGTGGAGCAGAAACAGTAAGAAAGTGAACCATCAACTCTGTAAGCTCAGATCCTGAAGTGGTAAAATATAAATACCAGGTAAAAAAAACAACAGAAGCACTAAATTCTATGATAATATACCAAACATATGTACAAAGTCATATATAGATCATTTATATTTTTCACTGTATTTGGCAGTGCAGTAAAATTGAAGCCTACTGGTAGGAGCTTAAGAGAGTGGTGGACAAGATGATCTGAGTCAAAATCCCATTACAGACAATAAAGATAAAATAATGCCAATGTGAAAGTCTGCGTATGGAAAGGGAAGGCCTCTGAGCTCTGGCATAAACGATGCAGTGGTGAGTGAGCGCTTTGCAGCCCGTCACAAACCTTAAGGCACTGCGGTACACACTGTCCAGAGAAAACAGGGACTGCACAGAGGCATGCATACAGCAGGTCTCCATAGTCTATCAAAGGGAGGAAAGTAGCTTCAATCAGCTTTTCTCTGGCAAGATAGGAGCAACAGGATTTATAAAAACCCTGCTTAAGCTTAACTTCCCTAACAAGGTTTTCTATACGTAATCTAAAAATAAAATTTTCATCAACTGAAATACTTAAATGCTTATATTGAGCCATAAACTTAATATGGCTGCCGTGCAAGGTTTTAATGTTGCCTTCCTAGCATTATAAAACAACATAGCTTTTATACTGAAAGGAAAGAGTCTGAAAGGGCCTGGGGGGCATTTACAGCTGCTGTGAAATTCATGGACCAAGAGGACGGAGAGTAGTGATGAAATCCTGTTTTGTAAACACTGACCTATGTTAAATGAGCCTACAGGAAATATGGACAATTTATTTGTCAAACCATGTGACTTGTGGGAAATAATTTATGTCTGAGGTGATGTGTTATTTGTTAAATGTAGTTTTTTAATGAGAAAAACACATTAATAAATGTATTGAAAAGAAGCAAAGACAACAAGTGTCTATGACCTGAACAAATCAATTAAAAAAAAGAAACTTATTAGAAGGAAAATAATAGAAAAAATAAAAAATGCACAATAAGTGGTTGCATAAGTGTGGACCCCCGTTAACTAACACTTTGTTAAAGCACCTTATGATTTAATCCACGTGGAGAAAACTGCCAGTTGAGATTAAACATTTTAAATCCACGTTAAAAACATTTCTTTCCTCATGCACCTATACATTAAATTTACAAGGTATGTTTTAACTTCCAGACTGCTGCTGTAGTTGACTGTAGTGATTTTATTCTTTTTATGTTATTTTATTTACTTTTAAATGTTTTTAATTTGTATTGTACATAAAATGTATTACACAAATAATGGTTGTATTTCTATGAAGACTATAACCAGGTTTGACTGTTTGTCTTACTGAGAAAAGGCTTGTATCTTGGAACTCTACCCTATTATAGCCCAGACATATAGAGACTTGTTGTCACCCATTGGCAGACATCCAGTTCTTTGCAGCGTCTCTGTTGTCCTATATTTTCTAAACTTTTTATTTACTGTCTTCACTAGGTCCCACACTATATTCAAGGTTGTGGATTTTTTATACCCTTCTCCTGACGAATTTCTCTAAACAATAATTCACTTTGATGCTTTAGAAACCTTCTGTGAACCATGTCTTCTGCTGTAGCAGGAAACTGAATAAATGTAGAGAAAATTCTACCTAATTTTGGGTTAATTACAGCCTTTTTAATTAATGACTGACCAGGCCGCTGGTCCATCACAGGGCTAAATAATATTAACAAACAAATAAAATCACTATCATACTGAGTAAGCTCTGTGAAGTGGTCTTACAACATTTTATATGTAATAATATAATAAAGATGTGGTTTGTATCGACGCTTTAATGAAAAAGACGTAATCTGGACGGCAGCCAATGGCAGTTACTCATCTGGTAAGAATTAATAGCCCTCTGTTCCATCACAGATGCCTTTAAACCATGACTTCTTTAGCCCGGAGGACCACCAGCAAGAATTTCACCATTTGATTCGGCAGATCACAGGACAGTTGTCAACTTTACCTCAGTTCATCTTTAGTTGAAAGGCAGCAGTGTGTCTGGATCTTGCTTCATTTTTTTTCCTATGGTAGAATTTTGTTTTACTTTATTTGTGCATGCAGTAATGAACTGTGATTCCTAATATGAGTTCCTGCTGGCGTATTAACTACAGTCCACCAAGGTCGTCCTGAACTCCATCCTATGAATGAAATTTATATTTGCAAGTACAAAAAATTCTTTAACTGTCAAACATTCGAAGGCCAGTCATGCACATGTTAGTAAGTAATCAGCTGTTGATAAATGCCACATGTTGTAAATAACTTGGCCATCTTGTAAATTAAACAGGGCCACCTCTTCTGAAAAAACGTACCAGTAAAATGAGCTATAAGAACTTTAAAAAGAACATGCAGAATTTTAAATAATTTCTCATTTGAGAAATTTTTCTACCGAGTTATTTTTTTTGGTGTTATCATAAATCAGATTCCAAGAGGACATGAAATGTGTTGATTTTAGAACATACTAATTTTAGTGAAAGTGAAGTGAAAGGGGGTATGGGGTGGGCTGGGGTTTTTGAGTTGTGGTTGTTAAATTGTATTATTACTGATTTGTTTGAAGTTAATTTGTTGTATTTTTGCTTTCAATGTGGACCCAGGAGGACTAGCTGCTGCCTTGGCAGCTGCCAGTGAGGTTCTGGAAACAAATAGACAAATAAAGCTGTTGGTACCGTTCATGATCATTTGCATTCAGTTGACCAGATATGGTGGCAGCACATGCCTTTAGCAGCCATGTGGAAATCACTTGTGTTTCTCCTCAGAGTGATGGGGAGGAAAAATTATTTAATTTCTGCTTAGTCTGAAGTGAACCATATATCTTTGTTCAGTTCACTCATTCAAGTTCAGGTAACGTTTATTTAAATAGATCTGAAGCACACTTGCAAAAGTTTAAGAGCATGAGATAAATTTGATTTAACAATCATCTGAAACATATTCCCTGAAGAAAGTGAAACTAAAATAAATAAGTAAATAAATGCTGCAGATAGAAAGTAGTGTGTATGTTGTGGAATGCAGCATCAAACCATCTCTGCATCCAGAACGTTACGAAACTAAAAACAGAACAGCGTAAAATCCAGTGCGGTCAAAGAGACTGAAACAGGTAGAAATGATGACATTTCCTCTGGTCTCTAAACTGTAAATATTAAAACTTGCTTTAATGAAAATTCACACAGTTTTAGGAACAACCAGGTACCAGCAAGGCTTCATGATTTTATTTGACAAAGTTATTAAATATGCAAATTTCAAACGGTCAGCATGACTGGCTGTTCTAGTTTTAAAGTACGTTCACCCACCTGGTGGATTCGGTTGACCTGACCCTGGATGCTGTAATCCTCGGCACCGGTGCGACTTGTCCCTTCATGTCCCGGCATGTCCACACACACCACATGCTGGTCTCTAGGGAGGTACTGGAGGAGAAATCATACACACACAGGACTCACAACATGCAGTGCAGTTTGAGTTTGTTTTGTTCAAACTGGAAAAGTGACAGCAAGAAGTGAGCACAAGACTATCTGCATACTGTCAACATTTTCTTCACAATGCAGTGAAAACAGAAAATAAATGAGCGAGATGTGGCTGTAAACTTTCTGGTGCAACAACCTTATGAAACAGAAGCAGGTTGAACTTTTGTAGCTTCTCTCTTCTACATGTTAAGTCTTACTTTCCTTGCTTCCTTACTCTGTTATTAAGTGGGTGTGATATATAATCTATATCTGTGTGTGTTTCAGTACGTTGATGACGGGCAGCCACATGTCCTTGGTGGCAGAGAAGCCGTGCAGCAGCAGCAGAGATGGCATGGCCCCATCCGGGGTCCCACGACTGGAATAACAGAAGCGGTAACTTCCACTGTGAGAATACCGGACCACCAGTCCCAGCCTACGACGCCAGTACCTGAAGAGCATCAGGGCAGAAGCATCAGCTGTTATGTCTGCACATCATCTGAGTTTGTCTGTCAAGTGTTTAAACAAAGTGAAGTGGACATCAGTAAAACCCCTGAGAGAAAAGATCCACAGCTAAGTAGTTACTGTTTATCAAACCTCACACTGTGAAAAGCTTGATGGATAGTTGTGTAAGGACGTTACAAAGAAGAGCACAAGACCATAGAAATTTTCAGATTGACTGATATGAAATTTGACTATAATCCATTTCAACATTCAGCCACTGAATATTTCTGGGCATCAGGAGTGGTGCAATGAAACAAGACAAGAAAGAAGTCTTTACTGAATTAAACATGCCAAGAAATCTCACTAATGGGGGACAAAACCATCACAACAGAATAACAAGAGAGTAAAATGGTCTTACAAACTCAGCCTTTATACTTAAAACTAAATGTCCTTCATGGTTAATCAGTTGTTCCCCCCAGTTTCCATCATTCCTCTGCTCTTTTACTTTGTGGCTGTCTATGTCACACAACAATTTTATATCTATAATTTCTCTTATCTGTGACCCAAAAATTAATCTCAGCATAAACATCCAGATTGTTGCCTCGCCATTTATCTAATTTATTCTGGGTACAGTGGAGAGCACCCTGTCCAGCTCTATCACAGTGTGGTACGGCTTCTGCACCGTGTCCTGCCGCAAGTCCCTCCAGCGCATTGTGAGAACAGCCAAGAAGATCATCGGTGCCACTCTCCCCTCCCTCTACGACATCTACTGCACCCGCCTCACCCGCAAAGCTCTGGGCATCGCTGGTGACCCCACCCACCCGTCACACAGCCTCTTCAGTCTGCTGCCTTCAGGTAGGAGAATGCAGAGTCTCAGCGCCAGGACCAGCAGACTGAAGGACAGCTTCTTCCACCAGGCTGTCAGGATGCTAAACTCTCTCCCTGCCCTGCCCCCCCTCCCCTCGCTGCCCCCTGTCCACAAAACCTCCAGACTCTGAACCCCCCTCCCACCAGCTCTGCACTGTTTATGGTCACTTAACTTACCAGTATATAAGCTAAACCTGCACAACTGCCATGCCATTTGCACCACTGTATTCATTTTGCACAATCTGGTTTTCCTTCACCCAATGCTGCTACTTGTGCCTTTTTCATTATTTATATTTCTTGTTTTTATTCTTTTATATAGTCTTTTAAATATAGTGTAGCATAGCAGAGACCTTTTTTTTACTTAAAGATGTATGTTAAATGTTTATTGTCTGTGAAACGCAATTTCGATCCTCTGTATGTCTTGTACATATTGCAGAATTGACAAATAAAGTGACTTTGACTTTGACTTCAGAAGAAATTCACCGGTTTCTTTTTTTCAGTTTGTTTGCGATTTCCTGATTTGCGCTTTTTTTCCTGCATAAAAATGTGCTGCATGCTGCATCTATATTGGCAAACTGACGTATGTGTCAAGGATGCAAACAAGCAGTTTTGGCTGTTTATTTGTCTATTTGTTTTTTCCTTTCCCATCTTTAAATGAGTTCTGAAACTGATGCTCTGACTTGTTATGGAAGTGCAGACGAGAACCATTTTCACAGAAACACTAGCTTCCATTTGCAGACAATACTCAATATTCCTGTAAATATTAATAAGCAGACAAGGTATCTGATGTGCACACTGCATCAGCATTGCCACGGAGCATTGCTAGTTTGTTATGCTAGCGTGAGCAATGCATTGTGGGTAATGTAATGTGAAGCAGGTGTAGTGCTGGGAAAATGTAGGTGGTGACAGTTGCAGGACCTCACTTAATCTGAAGGAGTTCATGTTCAAGTTCTTTTTTTTGCTAAAGAAACATGTTTAATGAACGTGTTCCTTTGAATTCATTTGTGCACAACACTGGAAACCACAACTGATCTACAACTCCACTCTCGACTCAACAGACTTTGTTGTGACATGAGGCCTTTGATAGTTGAGTGGAGTTAAAATAACAATCTTTTGAGCATTTAGTCATCTAATATTTTATCTATCTATTTCTATTTTGCAAAATTTTAATATTTAGAGAATGAAATTAATCAAAACTACATAGCAGTAGCATAATCGTTGTTTTCACAAAAAGGGGTGTGCTTCTGCCTCCTGTGAGGTCTTGCATAACTGGTGTTTAATGTGACTGAGGTTGTGTGATTACAATCTGAGATCTGAAAACTTTTAGTCAAGTCATAAAGCTGCTGAAGAAGAATAAAAAACAAAACTATTACAAGACAGAGCTGAGTCACTGTGAGTGTGTTTGTGGGAAAATGAAGCAGCGATGATAATCGTGCAGGCAGCCTACAGGCATGCTCTGCTTTTAACAGCTAGTCAAAGTCCACGGGAACGTTACCTTTTCAGACCATTGGCCTTAAAGGCTTAATGAACAGTTATGCTAATAGCAGAAAAGAGTGTATGCTTGCATTTCAAAAACATACGTATACACGCTACTTTTAAAGTAAAAAGGGTAAAAAAAAAAAGAAGTAAAAATTACTTCCAAAAACAAAACATTCTCTTGGTGTTTTTACTCAGATGCTGATAGAACGCATGATTTATTTTTTTGTATAAAATGAAAAAAAGATCAATTAAGACTAGTGTCAAAAGAGAAATACTAATAAACACAAAGCAGTGTGTTTTCTTTTTTTCTGTGAGTGTGTTGTGCGTTTACCAGTTGTATGCCTTGAGAAGCACTCCAGGCCAGAACAGGAGAGAGGTGACGATGGCGAGGACGGGCAGAACCAGAATCCCTCCTGTTAGCATCATGATTTTAGCCAAGCTCAGCTCCATCGCTGCTAATTCCTTCAAAAACAACAACAAAAAAATCATTAAATAAATAAATATCAACAGATAAATGTTCCTTTTGTTTTTGGTTGTTCTTGTATTTAGTGTAGGCTTTTAGATTTCCATGTTTTGTATTTCAGTGTATCTGCTGTCATTAGTTAATCTTGGTTAATCTCATTTCCTCTTTCACCTCTTTCACCCGTCATTTCCTGTGCATTTTGCAGAGTTTACTTTTGGTTTGTTAATACGAGCTATTATTTTTGCCAATCTGCACTTGATATCAAACTTAAGGCTTGTTTGTGGATTGCCCACTCTACTATTACTTTTTGGAAACATGACAAACATGATAAAGCATATTACATGTTTCTAACTGAGGAAGGATGAGAAACACCCAGAGGACTATCAAGGAAAGCTTCATCCCAGCTCAGAGAGGACAAAGCATATTAAAAACTTTACTGGAGCTTTTATAACCAGAGCATTACATCCATATTAAGTCTTTGAAGTGTTTTAATCGTGCACTGGAGCCGAGATTCAAGCTTCTAATGCGATAAATTAGCAATTATATTGCTATGAGCTGTATTGTTGTTATTCACAATAAGATTCATATTATGCTGACAGCTGTATTAATTTACAACAAGTTGGCAGCTACAGACACACTTTTCCTTTCCTTTTGTTTTTCTTTTTCAGTGCTGGGAAATATTTTGGCAAATACAACCTTCCAGTTGACTGGCCACATCTATTCCAGTTTAACTAATTATTTGTTACAAATATGTTGCTTTGAACAGATCAAGAAGTAAAACTGTGATAAAATAAGTCTTTTATAGAACAAGAACTGATTTTATACCCACATCCCATCTCTGTAAATTACTACTGAATCAAATCATGAGGCACTCCTGGGAAGAAGATCTCGCCTCTGGATACATGTAGCTATATAATTAGTAACTCTATTCATGGTTAGAAAAACTATGAAAATGTCCCTGTGAATCAAAATGATCTTACGAGAACTATTAGGAAAATTATAAGGGTAGTCTGAAAATTTATGTTCTTCTTTTTACAAAAAGTCTTTAGTTCAGTTTAAGCAGTTTAAGACTTTACGTTGCTTTTGTCAAATAACATGGTAATCTACAAACACGCCGGGTCTTGAATTATAGATTAGATAATGTGGATGAACAAAACTCCCTGTCAGCTTCATCTAATGAGGAACACTAGCGTTACTTTTGTTGTGGTGGTGAAAACAGATCAAGCTGCACAAAGTTATGAGTTATGAAAGTAGAGGACAGTCAAAAAAAGGTTTGAGGAAAAGATAAAACGGAACTACGCTTTCAGCGTCATGTCACAGGTTAATGAACGTCTCACGAAATTATTTACATCTTCCACAGACCGTTTAACGACCGAGAAGCAAATTAAAAGGATTTCTTTTCAGCTGCACGAATATAAAGATAAGGTTCTCTCAGTGTCAGAGAGACACTGGAAACATCACACCTCAAACATGCTAACCTCATGAATAATACAATAACGTAAATGAAAAACGTGAAGGATACAGTCAAATTCAGAAGACAGAATCCTGTTTAAGAAGAATCTGTACAGGCGTAGTACTGTACCTGTCCGGGTTCTCTTCGATCTGTCACTACCGGTTGCCCTCCATTCAGTCTGCTCCTCCTCCTCCTCTTTCACCCAAATTACGCAACAGCTTTTCATCTGCACACAGCAGCGCTGCGTTCAGGGACCGGCGGGAATATCAAAGGCATATTTGTTTGAGCGTAACCAAGCGCAGCACGTCCACACGAGGTCGCCACCCCCCTATGTTTCCATTAATAGTCCACAGACATATGAAAAAATAAACACAAATCATGTTTTAATCTTCTAAAAACCTGTCTTAAACCTTAACTCGTCTAATCATCGGAACGAGTTAGAAAGATTTGTCCAGCTTTTTGGCGCGTACGCCAAAGATGAAATTGTGTGATGAAATCATGATCTCGTAATTAAACAAAGAACTATTGTAGAAAGGGAAGGAGAAGGAGGGGGGGAAATGCACTGCCTCTAGCACTAGAATAGAATATAATATAATAGAATAGAATAGAATGTGCATTCAATATCTATCTATCTATCTATCTATCTATCTATCTATCTATCTATCTATCTATCTATCTATCTATCTATCTAT
>JBAFTA010000004.1:9525355-9537353 GCA_036919975.1 Melanotaenia parkinsoni
TTCCTTCCTTCCTTCCTTCCTTCCTTCCTTCCTTCCTTCCTTCCTTCCTTCCTTCCTTCCTTCCTTCCTTCCTTCCAAAAATACTTAGTAGCTGGAAGGTAGGTGGGGTTAAGTTAAAATATAAGAGCAAATGTGAAAAAAAAAAAAAAAAACTTAGAAAAACAATTTTCCACTTTTTTATGCAATATAAGTGTAAGACTAGGTTTAGGACCTGAATATATGTGGCTAGGTTTAGGAACACAGTTATGAGGTATAAATCACAGTATTTTGCTTGATCAACGAAATGAGGCAACAGTATATTTTGACTTTTGCCAGCAGGGTTTTGACAAAAAAGCAAAATATGATGTTGTTGGAATGAGAACAGGTTGTATTTTCTAAATATCCCTACCCTGAATGGAATGGAAATAAAATATAAACATTTTATCCTATGAGTTTAGCCCTCTCAGGTTGTCTTTTAGGTCTCTGCTTGAAAATTACATATCCATAATGAAACCACGAGGCTATTTGAATACCTTTAGAGTCATAGTGAAGGAAACATTTGTGAAATCTGTTAAGCTGTGTAATTATTAGTATATGTTCGACTGGTGAAGAATAAATGAAGATGGCACATAACACAAATGAAAAAATTTCAGGCTCACCTAAAATTCATTTACTTTCTACCCCCCCCCCCCCCCTTTTTTTTTTCTTACAATGATCTGGCACCCCTCTTAAAATTATCTTAGGACCAGGTGGCTGGAACCCCCAATTCTAGAAAGGCTGACCCAGAAAAAACAAACTTGTTTTCTTGTGATGTTTTTATTCCTGGTGTTACTAAGGGGGTTAATTGTGAGCCAGTGTGACAGATCATAAGTTATAAAAGAGACACACATGTGGCCTTATAATGACAGCTGACAGATGAGTGTATTAGAGGTGTTAAACAAGAGTGTGTAACAACAACAGGACTTCTGTTCAGCCTGTGTTAATAAGGTCACAGTGATGATAGCTGGGACAGAAAAGGCCGAATAATAACAAAACTTCCATACAGTTATCTAGAATATATCGACTGACAGGGGGTGTGTCTTCATTATGATAGCACTGAGTTACATTGATATAAGGCTGTAATAAATACTAAATTTTAATATAAATGGATAGTTCAGTCTGGAAAAAGATAATAAATAAATTAATAAAATGCTGAATATAGCTGATTAATAACTTCATTATTTCAATCAATCACCCTTTTTGTGGATTAAAACAAAATATGAAGTTCTAACTGGATGAACACTTCTAGGTTTTATGTAGGGCAGCTCCTATTTCTCACTTTTTCTGAAGTAAGAAACAAATGCAGCATTAGAATCCACTCTGAATGAGTTCTTACCAACAATGCACAGGAGAAAACTCTTTCTGAGGAAAATGTGCTGCAGGTCTATATTTAGGAGTCAGATAAGGCGAATATGTTGTAGGTGGCTCAAACTTGGCCAAGTTATTTAAAATATGTCAGCTATGTGAAATGCAAAGTGCAGGAAACGATGTCAGATAAGAGGCTGGAGGTCGCAGGACATAATTCAACAAGCTGCAATTACGGTCCTGAGTCGGAGTCCAAGCCAAGAACTGTGACTCGTGACATCCTCCACATTTCCTGTTGGCCTGCTTTTAGAATAAATCCCAAAAAAAGTCAAACAACTCAATTGAAATTTCAAGTGGGGTCACTGTCTCCATCAAATTATTATTGTGATTCACATTAATAGAGATTAAAAAACCTCATGTGCTGAAAAAATTTGTAATTGGTATGTTATACAAGTGTTAATTAATTAATAATTAATCTGTTAATGTGTTGGTTATTTGATGGACAAATGATCTGTTTGACTCACTTCATCTATTTTGATACAAAAATGTCAAATGTGTCACAGTGTATTTTAGTCTGAACATTATACCCCCTGTTTTTCTATTTTTCCTGCTCAGATGGTCACTTAAATTCTCTTTTGTTTTGGTTAAAGTCAGATTCAGCACAGACCAGATTTTATGCTTTCATGTCAAAATGATTGTTCATTCAACACATGCATTAAAACCTCTTTATCTTTGTTGCTTGTATCAATGCCAGAAACAACTAAACATCATATTTGTGCAGCCATTTGAGAGATTAGGTTGAGACACATGAACTATTCTGAAATGGACACTGTTGAAGGAAACATCCTGATGACGTTAGGCTCTGGAGGACAGCAAGCATTTATGATGAGGAAAAGAAAATCAAGTGTTTGCTGCATTAGCGGGTTACTAGCAGTGTTTCATGACATTCAGCCCTGCTATACCATAAAAACATGTATGGAAAAAATCCCTTTGAGTTATATTAAGGGGGTAAAAAAGGGGTGTTTTTACCTGCCTGTGCAGCATTTTCAGTTCATTTTTGTAAAGTTTTCTGTTTTCAATTAAAACATGACCTCAATCTTATGCACCTGATGTCTTTTTTTTTAAAGTAACACCTATATTTGGATTTTTAAAAACCTATTAAGACATGGATGACTATTTCTTTTTTATTTATTTCTTTTTTTTTAACATTTTCAGGTTGATATGAAAAGTATATCACTTTTATGTGGTGTACATTTTTAAAATGATCTTTAAAGGGTTTTGAAAGCTAGAAAATAGTGTAATTTCTAAATGTCTGTCATAACTGTGTGGCATGCATGTTGTCAGTTATTTAAAGAGCTGTGTTAGCGCGATACTGGCTGAGGTTTTGGTTAAGAAATTAACTGTTTTTCCAGCATAAACACCAGCTTTCACAGAAAAAAAGCACTGGAGACTGGGGGTTAATTAACAGAAACAATTAATGAATGGTTAATTGATGTTATTAAATTGTTTTAACCTGAGCTTTTGTTAGGTATTTTCATCACAGAGGGGCCTCTATATCCTGTCATTATTTAAATATATGTAAATGTATATGTATATGTATATGTATATGTATATGTAAATGTATATGTATATGTATATGTATATGTATATGTATATGTATATGTATATGTATATGTATATGTATATGTATATGTATACGTATACGTATACGTATACGTAAATGTATATGTATACGTATACGTATACGTATACGTATACGTATATGTATATGTATATGTATATGTATATGTATATGTATACGTATACGTATACGTATACGTATACGTATATGTATATGTATATGTATATGTGTTTGTGTTGTGTTATTTTCACCCTGGTGATGTACCCTTTTCCAGCTCAGGGGCATTGCTGCAGGGATCAAACCCTCAACAGGTGGCACTGATCTTTCAGGTCATCAGTCTCAGACAAATATGACCTCTGGACGGACATCCAGCTAAATTACAGGAGGATCTGTGGGAGACAAAGTGCCGCCAAAACAGATCCCACAGGAGGATCAGGTCCGTGCCATCACAGACAGAAAGGGAACATCCTCTTTTAGATAATCACTGCATGTGAAAAGGTCAGTCATTTGTCCAATGATTGACTGAATGAATGACTGTCCCAAATATCTTTAACTGTACAACTTAGAGTCTGAATCAGTAGGTCAGAGTGTAAATAAATGATGAATGAGGGGACAAAGACATAGTCTAATCCTAAGAAGAGTGTTTATCTACTCATTCAAATGGCCCATAAAGCACACAAATGGACCAGATGACCACTGCTCTTTTGTCTCTAATAGTGACAAATTATCTTTCGAAAATAGAAGATGGAGTCAAACTGAGGGCCAAAGAGGAGGTAGACTGGGACCGTCTTTCACCCTTTAACTGCAGCAATTCATTTTTCTTCTTTAAATCTGGTCTTAAATCAGGCTAAAAACAAACATAAACATCTAGACACAGACCTGCGATCTGGCAATGAGTCCTTTAGTTAAAGGCATATTTTCCCATAAACGTGATGACTTGTCTCTTTTATTGTGTGTGGTACATGTCTGCCTCATCGTTTCCCAGTCCATCATGAATGGATGTGCAAGTTAAAGACTTTTAGGCATTCTGGTCTCATGCTGGACATTCAGGGAGAAAATGAATCCTAAGAATCAGATTTTAATGACAAATATGTTTGTTTACTGCTCTAAATAATGTGCTTGATTAGCCTTAATTATTTACCTCAGGTGGCTGGAGACCCATCAGGAAAGATTAAAGACAAAAGTAGCCTCGCCCTCTGAACATGACAGTATAGAAGACGTTATTTGGCCTAACGTTCGCTCCTTAAATTGGAGACACTGACAAATGTTGAACTAATGTTATTGTCAAACATACTGTAAGATATGTGTTATCTGTGAGTAATATGTAAATGAATCTTTTTTCAGATTGTTTATTTATTTAATGCACTTATTCCAGGATTTATTAGATAGACATTTTTTTAAATTTTTTTGATTATTTTTAGAAATGTATTTATTTAAATTTACTTCCAAAGAGATAACATTAAATCATCATTTGTTATTAAAATATTTAAGACTCAATTAATGTAAAAGTTATCAAATGTCTGATCAGTGAAGAAAAATTAGATGTCTTCGCAGGCGGCAAGTTAAATCCTTTAAACTTAAAATTGATATTTTGATGTCTGTGCATGTAAATAAACTGGCAATAAATTTAACTTGAATTCATTAAAGGCTCCTTGTTCCATGGCAGGTTTTCCCAGACCTCCACCAGCAGGAAGGGAGGCTACATCACATCAGATTAACTGACCCTTGACCTCTACATCTGTAAGTCTGTACACACATGCAGATGTTGCTACCTTCTCCATGGCTGAGCTCACGTCCATGTTGTCCAGCGTCCGTCAGCAGATCCACTCCTCTGCTTCTTGGCTCCCTCTGCCTCTCCTCTTCCAGAACAATGAGACTTTAAATTCCTCTCCTGTCGACCACACTTCCTCTCTCCCCGCCCACAGTCGCTCCACTGCCTCCCTGCTGCCCTCAATGATTCAGCCGTCTACACATTCATCCACCTTTTTCTTTTTATCCTCTCCTCGTGTTCTCATCTCTCTCTTCTTTATCCATTTTTTTTTGGAAAAACAAACAGCAATTAAAACCTGCTTTCCTTTCCTTTAGCTGTGATCTTTTATCTGTTTTTCTTTTTTTTCCCCCAACTGTGACTCGTCTGGCTGCCAGCTCTTCTCCACCCTCTGCAACATGAACCGGGCTGAGGAGGTTTCTTCACCTCCTGATTTTGCTGCAACACGTTGCAGAAAAGAAACTGGTTTGTTGCCAAACACAAGTTTCACTCTGCTGAGCAGTGAGATCATCCTTCTGTTTAAATATTGAGGTTACTTTCAATGTCACATATGGACACCATGCATCAACAGACATGCACCAATCAGTGAAGGTTAAGGGCTTAGAAAACAACAGTTGTACTGTTTCCAATGAGCCGGCTCTTGGATCGGTCCTGGTCTGAATTATAGGAATACCTGGATCAGTGAGGCTGGAGTGCACAAAGACACACAGAGAGAGAGAGAAAGCACCGAGGGATTCCCTACATACACTATTCCAGCCAATCAGAGTAAGCCTAAAAAACTCCACATCCAATAAGAGCAGAAATTCCTCCTCCTCCTCCCAGTCTGCAGTCCTTTTCTGTGGTTCAGAAGAAGAACGTAGACATGAGTAAGACTCTCGGCCGCAAAGCCAAGGAATAATGATGATGAGTGCATGCCACAGGTTTGGAAAACAAAGACAACCTCTGTGGAAGTTGACAACTTATCTGCATTAAATAGGATATACTTATTCATCACACTTTAATTTTATTTTACGTTTAGAAATGAATGCCTCTTGTCTGTCTCATCTTCTGCCTTGTTTTTGCTGTGTAAAATTAACCCATTGTGCCATGAAGGTTTTTTCTCATCTGGACTATTTGTAATCATGAAGGGATGACAACCAGAAAGAAAGGAAAGACACAAATAAGGGAGGGAATATGGAGAAAGGAAGAAGAGAGAAGGAGGACAGAAAAGTGACAACTGATGAAGGAAGCAAGGAAGAAATGATGGAAGGAAAGGTGCAAAACAAATAAAATGAAGAGAATAAAAATATAGATTGAAGGGGGAAAAAAATCAAAAGGTTGAGGAAGAAATAAAGAATCAAGAAAAGAAAAATAGAGTGGTGGGGTTTTTCTTTTATGTGTGTAAATATGAACATATTGTTTAATAGTAATATTTGATAAGGTATAATAATTAAATATTGTCAGTATAGGAAAGAGTCGAAAAAGTACTCCATTATTCATCACAGCTTGTTTGATGAAGCCTAAATACAATATAATGTATCTACTATCATTTCTTTGCCGCTATGTGCTGAGGACACACGCCACATTTCTTTCAGGACCTTGAGCAAGTAGAGAGAAAGAATTGAGTTGATCGAAAACGAACGCAGCCCAAAAGTTCCCGGGAAAAAGATAATGCGTCTGCAACACCGCCGAGGAAACAAAGATGAGATTGTTTTCTTCTGCAGCCTGCGCCGCTTTAAGTCGAACACATGTGTTAACCACGCAGAAATCAGGATTCACTCAGACCTGTTTATCTAAACGAACGCATCCTGCATCAAGATCCCGCCTTTTAACAGCAAATCCACCAATCAGAAAGCCAGACGTCACTTAGTTATGCGAATATTCATGTTTTTTCGCGGGCTTTGACTGTCACGTGGTCCGTTCGCGCGAAAAGTGACTCCCGGCAGGAAGAAGAAGAAGAGTTTTTAGAAGAGGCAGAGAAACAGCAGCACAGCAATGGCGGTGAGTAAAAACGGGTAAAAACTAATAAAAATGCGTAATTGGTGGGTTTTGATGGTAAACAAACGGATGGAGGAACTTTAATAAAACAAATTTTACTGTTGTTGTCTGAGTTTGAACCTTTGTACTACTGTCAGGGTCACAACAGAGTGTTTCACTATAATCCACAACTTAATTTGTGTTTAGTTTAGGCGCTGTTAAGAAACTCAGTTAAAGTGAACATAATGTTTAAGTGGCTGTTTCAGCTCATAGATAACATGATGTTTTAACGGTTGTTGGGTTATCTCGTTCAGGAGAGTTGCCATGTGGCTGCTTAGCTTAGTTTTGTCTGCTGATCGGATGAAGGTCCAGTTTTTGTAAATGCTAGTTTGTCTTTCATGTATATATTTAGTTGGTGACCTGTAATTCACCCTCGTGTATTGTATTTGTTTTACTTTGTCTCATTAAATCTCTGCGTATTTATGGCTTATTGTCAGTTATAGCAACATACAGGGCGTAATATTAGAAGCCGTTTGAGTTTTACTTTGTTATATTTACGTTTTACGGGGGAAATATTTCTTTATACAATATATTTGTCATTAAATATAGTTCGTTCAGGCCACGAATAAGCACACATCAAACCATAAAAACAATGCAGTTACTTAAATAAACAAAATCAAGCTCTGTGATTTTTTTTTTCAACGTATTTTTCTTTATTACATGTCACAAACAACTGTATTTGAAACCAGTCCTTGTTACCAGTACAATTAAGATCTCTCCTAGTTCTAGTTACAAGGCAAAAACAGCAAAGATGATGAACATGAAATATCTCCATTAAAAATGGGTAATCAGATTAAGTTTTAAGAAATGAATGCAGATAATCAAGATTTATTTGGGTGGACGTCAGATGAAATTATGAAACTGTCAAATGAGTAAAGAAATCTGCTGGTTTGTATGTAAAATGAATTTTTTCCTTCGTATTGCAGGATTCCTCTGAGTCATTCCACATGGCCACAAGCCCTAGCCGAGCCTCCAGGAGAGGAGACCTGACCTCCAGCCCTGGACGAGACCTGCCTCCCTTTGAGGATGAGTCTGAAGGGCTGCTGGGAGATGGACCCCTGCCTGAAGAGGAGGAGGAAGACGGGGATGGGGAGGACCTGATTGGGGATGGGATGGAGCGGTGAGGCCTAGTTTTGGATACCAGAATGCAGAATGTGTTTCAGAGCTTCATAACAAGAAGTTCCTCTCTTTTGTTCAGGGATTACCGTGCCATCCCAGCACTGGATCAGTACGAGGCAGAGGGTTTGGAACTTGACGACGAGGATCTGTCGGAGATGTCGCCCGGAACCCGAGCTGCTGCTGAGGAGGCGATGAGGAGGAGGGACAGGGAGCAGAGGGACAGTGGACGGCTGAGGAGAGAACTACTTTATGGTGAGGAGTAGATGTTTGAAAAATTCTTCATTGTTTATATATATATAAATAAAATAATAGATTAGAAGTCTGAATCGAAATCAGATTCTTGTCTCAAAGTTCAGCTTTTGATCCTGAATCAGCTTCTGCTGCCATTGCTTCCCTGAAACTGGTCCTTCAGTGCCAGTATCAGACATTGATTGCTCCAAATCAGTAGCAGAGCTCACTGAGTAACTTCTGTCTTTCAGACAGCGAAGACGAGGATGACGAGCGCCCTGCCGCTCGACGAAGGCGCTTAGCTGAGCGTGCAGCAGAGGGGGTTACGGATGGAGATGAAGAGGAGATGATCGAGAGCATCGAGAACCTGGAAGACATGAAGGTTTGTGGAGCAGTCACGGAAGCCTGGAAGCTTTTTCTGGTCTGTAGCAGATTATGTTTTAACTGCTTCCTAACCTTCAGGGCCACACTGTGAGGGAGTGGGTATCCATGGCAGCTCCGCGGCTGGAGATCTACAACCGCTTCAAGAACTTCCTGCGAACCCACGTGGACGAAAATGGACACAACGTGTTCAAAGAGAAGATCAGTGACATGTGCAAAGGTAGTCCAGCTTTGCAGTGATACACCTCTTCGACGTGAACTGTTGGCTCCAAATAAATTGTCCTGTCTGATCTTGTGACTGCAGAGAACAAGGAGAGTTTGGTTGTAAACTATGAGGATCTCGCAGCTAGAGAGCATGTTTTGGCTTATTTCTTGCCGGAGGCTCCAACTGAGATGTTGAAGGTGAGTTTATGTTTCACTGTAGGTCAAACTGCGACATTATTAAAGATTAAGGTGCTTTGTGGGTTGCATCTGGTCATTAGCAGACAAAAAAGTCCTCTTCTATAAACTGCTAAAACAAACATATTTTTTCTACTTTATTTACTTAAATGGCTGTGTTACCTTCAGTCCAAATCAAAAACCAAATATGTAATTATTCAAATGATTTAAACCTTTTAAATGGCAGTTTAATCACACAGTGATTATGTGGCTTTTTGTTTCCTAAAAACGGTGACAAAAGAATATTGACTCAGTTATACTCGTGCAGCGTCTACGTCAGGTCCGGTGCACCGTCACCGCCGTAGGCTCTGCGTATGTCCGCAGAGGCCAGACGCATCGCTTTCCCAACCAAGACCTGCAGTCCGGCTGTGCAAACGTGGCGATTGGTCAGTTTGTGATCACGTGTTTTTGGATCAACTGTGGAAACCGCCATTTTTAAAAACAACTGTCAGTGGACCAGACAGATAAGCGCTGGATTGAGGAGGTTAGGAAGCATGTGCATCTCTACGATGCTACATCCAACAATTATAAGATTGCCCAGATGAATTTAAACTCATGGTGAGGAATTGCTGGAGCTGTTGGCTCGGATGTGAGTGTACGAAGTGGTGGAAAAACCACCTGACAACAGAAATGTTTGGATGAGGTGGCAAGATTCTGCAGCCATATTGCGGATTTGCTGCGCAAAGTCCCTGGAAAAAGCAAAACAAAACTCATGTCCAAAATTAGCGAGCGTTACACCCCGTTAAGACTTTCTTGCAATTTGTATATAGTTTATTTTCATAATGTGTTTTTTAAATACTCAGTACTATTTGAACATGAGTGTCTTTTTCCACTCTCTTTTTACTTTGATTGTAAATAGTTAACTTTTATTTGCAGTTCTTTTTGCATTCCTTTTGTTCTTTTGTTTGTACTTTTGTATGTAGTTGAATTGCTCATTAAACTGAGTTGTTTGCAGTACTTCATTGTACATTCACTGACTGGTTTGCACTTCATTTATGCACTCCAGTCATTTCTTTGTTTTTCTATAGTTTTTTTTTTATAGTAGTTTTATGGAGACCACTTTTTCCTCTAATAACCAGAAAGTGTAGTAATTATATCACTGGTGTCTTGACCTCTCAAGAAAAATTGGAATTTTAAAGTTCAAAAGAAAACTTTCCTATGAATAAATGGTGAATGGTGGCCGAAAAACGGAGAAAAGATTATCTAAATAGACAAAACGGTCCCTAATGACCTAAAAAGGGTTCGAACAAACCTGAATGTATTGTGATTTTCTGCTCTCATCAGGTTTTTGATGAAGCAGCTAAAGAAGTGGTCCTCGCCATGTACCCAAAATATGACCGCATTGCTCACGAGATCCACGTCCGCATCTGCAACCTGCCGCTGGTGGAGGAGATCCGATCGCTCAGGTATCACCGTTTTCACTGATCCCATGTTAAGATGGTGGAGATTAGACTTCATTCATGAGAAGAGAACGTTGTGCAGCTGTTACAGTTCTTTACACCTGGTTTTCTTCTTCGTTGGTCCTCCTCAGGCAGCTCCATCTGAACCAGCTGATCCGGACCAGCGGCGTAGTGAGCAGCTGCACCGGCGTGCTCCCTCAGCTCGGCATGGTCAAGTACAACTGTAACAAGTGTAACTTCGTGCTGGGGCCCTTCTTCCAGTCCCAGAACCAGGAGGTGAAGCCGGGCTCCTGTCCAGAGTGTCAGTCCCTAGGGCCTTTTGAGATCAACATGGAGGAGGTGAGAAATTTTCTCTGAATGGAGACACGAGGAGTTTTACTTTGACTGTAAGCATGTTACCATAGCAACCAGATTATTATCTGAGCTAACTTACCAGTTGTCTCCCACCGACAGACAGTGTACCAGAACTACCAGAGGATCACCATCCAGGAAAGTCCGGGTAAAGTGGCGGCTGGACGCCTCCCTCGCTCTAAAGACGCCATCCTGCTCGCAGACCTGGTGGACAGCTGCAAACCTGGAGACGAGATTGTGAGTCCGTTCATCTCACTTTCATCATCAAACCACTTAAGATGAAGAGGCTGACATCTAAAAAATTATGTTCATTAAAAAAAAAAATCTTTAACTTCTTTTTTAAAACTTCTGAGATGTGTGTACGTAGGGTAAGGATGCTGAAACAAAACAAGATGAGCAAACCTTTTAAAATCCACACTGAAAGTTCCTGATGCCTGGAAGAGAACTTCTGCAGCATCTCTGGGACATAAATGATGAAAAGAAAGTGAAGAAAGACTCATGTTTTGAGTTCTTAGTTTTTTCTTTTTCTCCCTCCTTAGGAGCTGACGGGCATCTACCACAACAACTATGACGGCTCTTTGAACACCGCAAACGGCTTCCCCGTGTTCGCCACTGTGATCCTGGCCAATCACATCACCCGCAGGGACGAGGGCGTGGCCGTGGCCGAGCTGACGGATGAAGACATCAAAGCCATCGTTACCCTCTCGAAGGATGAGCGCATCGGGGAGAGGGTGAGTTTTAAACTGTCAGAATTATGAATCAGACTTTTTTTTTATCACACACTGTCTGCAACGGGATTAATGAACTGAAGCAGGATCAAGTGATTTAATTTGGTCAGACCTCTTATGTCCTGCTCATGTCAATCTTTTCATCTATTCATTTCTGATATTTTTCGGACTCTTTGTCCATTTGCAGATCTTCGCCAGCATTGCACCGTCCATCTACGGTCATGAGGACATCAAGAGAGCGCTGGCTCTGTCGCTGTTTGGAGGAGAGCCCAAAAATCCAGGTAAAAGCTGTCGGATGTGATCCTGAATCGGTTAACTGTCACTCAGGCCACATCCACTTAGAAGGAAAGTCATTTAAGAATATATATATTTTTTGGACAGACAGATGCTTTTCTAGAAAGGTGTGTGTCCACATAATTCCAGTGGAAACGCTGTAGTACCACCACCCGGCCTGTAAGTGGCGCAGCCACAGAAATACTACAAAACTGGGGAGAAGACAAAGAGCATGTAGAGATGTCAAACACTGGAAATAAAGAAACAGCAGAGGAAGGTAAAAAATGTTTGTAAGCTAATTAAATTTAACCTAGCCAACTTTCGATCTGTAAGACATTGTATGTCTACTGAG
>JBAFTA010000004.1:9551739-9588562 GCA_036919975.1 Melanotaenia parkinsoni
CACACACACACACACACACACACACACACACACACACACATATATATATATATATATATATATATATATATATATATCAGCATCTTATTGTCTTATTGATTGGTTATTATTCAGAAATAGTTTGGAGAAAACAGTATTTTAAAACATGATCTGACAGAAGTGCATCATGTGTGTTTTACTTTCTCATGCAGATGGGTCCTTTAGATAGAGAGCTGTGGGAGGCAGAGAAAGAGGATGAAGTTCAGTCCAGTGGTTATGGAGTCCTTCTTTCCTCCGTCACTACAGCTCGTACCACATCTGCTGCTGGGTATGCCATGGGAACGGCCACGCCAGAGACTGACACAGGAACAGACTTTGGGCTGCTGGGAAGTTTTACTAAAGGTAGATTCAAGTAGTTCAAGAACAAAAATGTATTACCTGTGTAAGAATGTTTTTTGAAGTTGCACACAACATTCTGAATGAAGAGAAATAACATCTGGTACTTTTGCTTTTTTTCTGATTTGTTTTTGCAGATGAGATAGAAAAGGAGGAGAAAGACAGAGAGCTGACACACATTAGTGTATTTACCCAGAATCCCACTCCACCAGAGGTTGGCGTGGCTCCCAGCAGACAGCCTCTGCAGCCCAGTGTGGAGGAAGGGGAGCAGCTGGAACAGGACAAACACAGCCTAAAAGGTGAGCAGTAATCAGTAAAAGCCTATAAACAGTTTGCAGGTTGGTGTTTTCTTTTTACAAAGTAATCTAAAATCTTCTTTACTGCAAACTGCATCAAATAAACTTTCTGCATTCACTCAAGCGTTTGGTCTGGAAGACAAAAGTGAAGAAGTAGAGGAGGAGGAATGGAGAAAGATGGAAAGAGAGGAAACAAAAATCAAACACACTATCACACTCACCACAGATCCCTCACCCACCATCGGCTTTACCGAGCCAGAGCTGGAACCTAACTTGGAGGAACCGCGACAGGTATGTTAACACACAAACCTTGTGGAATATCACGATAACAAAAAAATGACAATAACTTAAATAGTTCAGTGAGAATCATGTAACCATTGTTTTCTAATGGTGAATGTTTCAGGTGGTGTGTTTAAACTGGAGCGAGTTGGCTGGACGTGGTTATGTCATACTCAACATGACACAAAACCTGAACTGTGTAAGTACAAAGACTATATTAATAGACTATTTTGAATGATGTCTATTTATCTCAGGATTAGAATACCAAATCACCATGGAAATTCAACCATGTTTGGCCCCAACAATTTACCAGTGCTTTGGTGAGCTTCATGCATGCTTAAATATTCAGTTTTCATGTAAAACTAAGCATCTACCACCACATATTAATATAAGCTGGTATAAGCCTGAATGCCCAATTAATCAGTTTAAACAAACCCTACATTAATCTGAAAAAGAAAACCTCTTGATGATATTTACTCAGATGTTACTAAGACAAGAAATTGCATGGGTACACCTAAAAATAGCTGCAGCAGCTCAATAACTTCTAAATTAGTGGTTCCCAACCCATTTTTCTTGGGGACCACCTTCATACTGTGGATCCCCATCCCCACCCTATGCTGACACAATGCTCAGTTTTATGCTTTTAAAAGTGAGATTGTTACCATAAATATGTTTTTGGTCTGAGTCCTGTTCTTTGATAAAGCCAAAGTTAAATTAACAACATATAGCATTTAATTTTGTTCTCAAAATAGGGACAATGTGTGGACTTTAATTACATAAGCTCTGGATTTTCAAAGCCTCTAGGACCATTTCTGTTCTTTGGGGGATCCCTTTGGGGGGGTCTTCGGACCTCAGGTAGGGAATCACTGTTGTAAATCAGTCAATTATATGTAGATTCAACCAGTTGAAGTGTAACCCCTAACCCTATGCCACAGAGCGGTCTTTGAGGTGGAAGACTTTTCCCCTCCTGAATCTTCTCAGCGAACAAGAACGAGATGGTCCTGAACCGTGTCTGTCTGAGCTGTTAGTGCTGTTACACTGGCCTGTCAGCAGCTCCAGCAGCTCTGTAAAGCTGTGGAAACTCACAGCAGGTTGTGGCAGCTGCAGGAAGTGCTGCTGTAAGTTGCCGCTGCTACAATTTGAGCTGCTGTCTGTCACCAGATGAGGATCAGCAGTTAAAGACTAAAGTCCAGTGTTACTTTTACACCCATAAAAAGTACAAATCTGTCCCACTGCAGGAATATTTCATCAGAAACTCTGTACAAGAAGTCTGAAAGTCTGAAACTAGCAAATCTACATCATATAAGTTCACATTAGTTCATATGCATTGGTGGGCGTGGTTTTCTCTGCCTGCAAGGTGAGGACCCGCCTATTTGCATCTGGAGGGAGGGGCTGTGGGGTTTTTAAAATTTCCTCGTGATGTAGATACCATAGAGATCTTGGCAGCGTCACACGTGTCGTCATTCCTGGAAAATCCAAAAATGGGCAAAGAGCTGGAGCTGAGAGGGGGGGTGGATGATTGACACCCATCAAAGTCCTAGCTGCCTGTAGCTAAGAGCTAATCGAGCTAACCCAGAGCTAACGGTGGTTAACCAGTTATAGAAGTAGGTGGGCTAAAGCTAAGGTGTGCTGTTAGCTGGCTAAAAAACGCAGTTGTGCTGCACTCTTCTTTTTTGCTGCGGAAATTGGATACCTGTCAATCAAAAAAGACACACCCTAATTATGCTGAATTTCAAGATTAAAATTCACCCCCCTCACAGTTGACCATGAAGGTAAACTTGACCTATTAATCCTAAAATGTTTTTTGTACCAGGCTTTAAACATGTTTATTTCTGCTGTGAAGTTGGTCTTTTTAACATGGGAGTCTGTGGGGATTTTCTCTGTCTTGAAGCCAGCCTCTAGTGGATGAAGTGTGAACTACTATTTTTTGCACTTCCGCATAGGCTTCACATTTTACCAGTCGAGGTTGCCGCTTGGTAGAGACGGCTCTACATCATGAAAAACAAAACCTAGTTTTACCCTGCAGAGGGCGTTGTGAGCCATTTTTTAACCACAAAGTCCCGTTTTTAAAATAAATTTTAAAAATACAAAATTTATCAACAGTATATGTGGTTTTCATCACAATAAAATAATACTGTGTTTACAGCTCTCAAAACACATTTTTGGGTGTACTACCCCTTTAAACATGAATTTATTTCAGCCAGATTAACTATGGTGTCCAGTCAAATCAAAATAAAATCAAACTCAGATCTGTCAACTTTAATCTATGTGGAAACTCATCATTCATTTAGAAAAGATTATCTAATCTTATAAACCCATATTTTATTCCCAATTAGACGTAAAGAACATATCAGATGTTAAAACTGAGACATTTGATCATTTCTGCCTCTCTGAAATGCTCCTTTTATACCCAGTCATGTTACTGATGTGTTGCCAATTCACTTGATTAGTTGTAAAATGCTCCTCTAGTTGTTTCCTTTTATTTGTACCAATTACTTTTCCAGCCTTTTGTTGCCTGTTTCAACTTTTTAGAGATGTGTTGCTGGCATTAAATTCAAACTGAGCTAATATTTTCCATAAAATGTTAAAAGGTATTGGTTTTAACATCTGAAATTTTGTTTATGTTCTACTGGGAATAAAAAAAATAGTTTATGAGCATTACAAATCATTGTATTATGTTTTTATTTACATTTGACACACCTGATTGGTCATTGGTTGCTCAGATTTGATCAGTTCTCTACCTTCAGTAGGACTTTCTTCTTGGTTGCTGCTAATTTAGCTGCTGCATTATTAAATTATGCAAACTAATTCAAATATCAGTTTTGAAAAAAAAAAAATGGCTGAAAATTTCTACAATGGAATTTTTATTCTTGATAATTATGGTGTGGTTTTCTACAAAATAAAGAGATCTTTTTTTCCTAGCCAGGAAGTTAATTTATCATGTAGAGAGTCAAGCCATCTACATGAAGAAAAGACCCCATATTGTTATGAAGAAATGCCATTTACACACATGGATGATGAGAATCATGTAATTTGACTCACTTTAAAGAGCAGAATGTGAGAAGATCTCTTACGAGAATCATATCCTTTACAATTTTGTCATTAAACAGATACTCTTTGGTGACCACAATGTACAGATTTAAGGACAGCGCACAGCGAAATCACACGTTCTCATTATAAAATACCAAAGGAAAAATGTCAATAAGAGGTTGCAGTTCAGTTCTGCCTAAACAATCAGGGCAATACTGACACACAGTCCAGTGGTTGGCCTGCTTCAGTTTCCCACCACAGTGCATCGCGAGAGCCTCCGTCTCTGGAGGTTCTGAACAGTCTGCAGCAGAATTCTAAACACAGCTGTCACAATAGTCTAAGCTAGACTGGGTTTGAACTGAAACAAAGAGCTCAGGTGTGAAAACATCCTCAAGTAGAATGATTCTCCATTAATTTATTCTCCTAAAATCAACATCCATCATCCCGGTGCTCAGATTCCTCACAAATAAAATAAAAAGCCAGACTTTCCTCTGTCAAGAAGAGGTGAAGGTCTCTTGCTGACTACATTAGACTGTCTGTGTGTTTTGTTTGTTTTTTTTTTTCTCCTTTTGGGTGTGAAGAAGGATCCTTATTGCAGCATCTGTCGTCATGGCAGCAACACAACCCTTCAGCACTTCTGCAGCAAGTTTTTGTTGTCACAGCAACATGCTAAACATGATCATGCTGTTCTTTGACTCTAGAAGAAAAATCAGTTAGTAACAAGAGTGTGTGCGTGTGTGTGTGTGTAACAGGAGGAGTTTCGTGCATGCCAGGGTGTACGATTGTTGAAGATCATTGAACGAGTATTTGCTCGAAGAATGAACAGCCCTGAAGGAACATGGGTCATCTATCTCAGCAAACCTACACACCAGCAACATCAGCTGCTGATGAATGTGGCATCTGGACATGGTAAACACACACTTGTACACAAAATCACACTATACACGCTATACGTCTTTCTCCAATTTTCAGAGAGAAAAGAAACACCCATTCTCCTTACTCATCTTAACCTGTTCATGGTCAAACCTGTACCATAAACCAGCATACAGCTCAGTGATGAACCTGGATGGGTGTGTCTCTATGATATCAAAAGAGATCTGTCTGTATGTCATCGCACATTGGGTGATATCACAGGAGGGGGTGTATCTCTGTGACAGCACAGGGAGGTGCTTCTGTCACATGAATGCATGAAATATACATACCTGTAGACATACTGGTTTTAGCTTGATGGACTTTTGCAAACACTGCTGAACACATCATGTCTTTCAGGAGTTATCGCTACCCAAGATGTGTTGGACATGCTGGGAGAAATCAGGAAAAGCCTTAATAAGGTGCACTGCATTCAAATAAATTGAATTGGAAATGAAAATGTCTGCAGAAACACTATGGCTTATTTAATGGGTAATCCACATCATATGAATTTATCTTTTAATATTACAAAAATAAATCTTTGATATAACTTAGTCACTAGCACTGCCCACTTCATGATGAGACAATAGTATGAACATTTACTGTTGTTTCTAAACTATGAGGCTACCTGTTGTGATGCTAATACGTCCTTTAACAAACAAATGAAGAATTACTTGCAGAGCAGGTAGAAAGTGTGTAAACATCTGCTAATGACGTGCCAGTGACCAGTCATTTCATTATTAAATTATCATGAGTTTAGCTGTAGATTTTGCAGAGAAAAAAAAATTTGGGGTCTAACTTTTTGTAAGATTTTGTTGAGACTTATTACAGGTTTTCCATGATCAACAGTATGGGAGTGTATCTGTTCTGTTATGAAGTTAAATGTGGACTTCTGTTTGTGTGTCAGGTGGGCATCCAGAACTACAGTGCAGCCAGCAGCTGTCAGTCTCGGCCCAGCAAAACACGAAGCGACTACGGCAAACTGTTTGTGGTTCTGGTCATCATTGGCTCCGTCTGCATGGTCATCATCACCTCCGGAGTCATTTACATCTGCTGGCAGAGACAACTGCCTGCAACCAAGACCATGGTAGATACACACACACACTCATATCAAATGCACACACATTTGCATTCGTACATGCTGTTATGGTACTGGATGGTCAGAATGGTGTATGAATAGTTCCAAAGATTATTTTCAGACCTCAGGATGTTGTACATTCACCTGCCCCCAAATATACCATCAGTGCTTGTAATGGCTTTTGTAAGTCTACGGTCATCCAGTGAACAGGAAGTGGTTAAATGTCTAATGTTGTGCAAGGAAGATATGAGACGTCAAAATATTTTAAACAGTTTAGATGTGACTTCAGCTCTAGATGCCTTGAAAAAGCTGATCTATATCATATAGATACTCATACATCAGTCAAGTTCCCCCATATCTGGAAGCCTCTGCTACTTCAGACGAGCTTCTACACAGTCAAGCAAACTAAATCATGGAGAAGCTGGGAAGCTTGTAACGTCCATGTGTGGATAGATAAAAGCATTTGGGGATTAAGACTCTTCATGCCAAATTCTGCATTGTTTCTTCTGATTAAGTACACATTTAGGGTCTTTATAGCATCACTGCTATGTGTATTTGGTTCTAAACAAACCACTCTATCATGGCTGAGATTCTTCCAAGGAGCCCTATGTCATCCTAACCAGAAAGATTGCTAGGGCATCCTGGTAAATTAGGCTAAGACATAAGCACAAAATAAAAGTTAAGTAAAACCATGTAAAACCAGAAAGTACCCACAGCTTTTGTCTCCCTATGTTTTTTAATTTAGCCACAACATAGCAGAAGCTAACAGAGAAAGACCCTAGCCAACTGAACTGAAGTGAAATGATTTATAAACATTAACCAAATGATCACTACAAACTCTGACATGATTTGACTCAGCTCCTTTTAATCCAAATAAAAGATTCAAAAGCCAAGCCATGGATACTTGTTGAGCAAAAAAGGGACAAACACAGGTCAATGATAGTAATATTGTCATTAACTTTTGTAAAAAAAAAACAAAAAAAACAAAAACAAACAAACAAACAAACTAACAACAAAAAAACAAAAACAAAAAACAAACAAAAAGAACAAAAAGAAATGATGAACTTTTTGGGTCTGTCAGCTGAGGGAGGGAATCATTGTGTTTACAACAAGAAGTAAAATGAATGAAGGTTGGCTCTGACGGGTGATTGCTGGCCTTGTTTACATATTTACCAGGGGGGAGAATCAGATCATGCATGAGAACTGAGACATTAGATTTTTTTCTCACTTGATCTCATGTCATTCATTATTTTTCTGACTGCTAATTTCCTGAAGAGTTCATCAACATATTTTATAATGCAGTACCGCGCTGAGGAGCTTCATTCTGTGGAGAATGGTTACCATGACAACCCCACGCTGGATGTGACCAATGACAGCCAGGCTGAGATGCGGGAGAAGAAACCGAGTACCAATGGACTCACAGGGGTGGGAGAAGGAGGCGGGGAGGACAGCAGTCGCTGGCAGGTGATTGGATGATTGATTTAGGTGGTTTGTATTGGAGAAAAAAAAAATAAACAGATGTATAATGACTGATTGATCCTAGCAATCAGAAAATGTTTGTCTTATTAGGAGCAACTCTTTATCCACTTATCTTTGTTTTCTAGGTCTTTGTCAATCAAGCAGCAACTGAGGAGGATGAGGAGGAGCAGGACACACATCTCTGATTGATGAAGGGGTGTTTTATTTGATAATGAGCAGAGTTTGAAGAAAAGAGGAAGATAACTGATGGCAGAGAAGAAAAAGAGGAGAAAGAAATGTCTTAAGATGCTTTGTCCATTTAGAGTTTAGCAGGAAGTGAGAACAGGAGGGGCTTAGCTGGGGGAGTCATTGATGTCATCTTGGTGATTAGAAACCAGGGTATACATTAGAAACTGAACTTTATCTTGAGATGTTGGCTAGTCACAAAGTTGAGAAATGCATCTGAAATCCCTACTTGATGTTACACAGCGTCACCCACACATCAGGACATCTCTGTTTAGTGTGCCTTATGCTCTTAGCTTTGTACTGTGGCGGCACGAGACAGTTTAAATACAAGTGAATAATCATAGCATGAAGCATCTTTTTAGACATTTAACATTTGAATGTAAATAAGCTTTTACAGTTTCCTTGTCATTTTGGGTCAGAACTCATGTGAGAAAAGATCTGATCTTGGGGAGAAACAGTTTTCACAGCAAATATTTAGGAGGACATATTTTTTTTGATAACCACAGCTGAAATGTAACTAAGGGTACAATATTGTTAGAGATCAGTGTTTGACATATAAACATGATGATCTCACAAAACACAATATAATAGACTACTAGCTTATTAACGATACCCAACCTTTTATAAAGCAGCAATAATTAACACCACTGAAAGATCATCCAGACGAACCCCCATTAATGTCTGGCTCAGCTCATAGGCCGATGGTGTTAACAAAACAAGGAAATTAGCAAGACAATTTCAGTTTTGCTAACTTAGCTAATTGCTAAATGTGATAATTTCACAATTAGTAACTGAGAAATTCTTTTTTCCCATAAGAATACCTTTATAACAATTCAGTATTTTTTCAATTAACACAGTCACTTTAGTGACATTCTGAGCTGAAGTTTGGAATGAAGCATTTTTGTAACGTGCCCCTGCTGTGATTACAGATAAGACTTGCAGCTACACCGGAGTATTGCTTATAGCAGTAAGAATGTCTAATCAGTAGTTTCCTGATGTATTTTAAAGCCTTTAAATTGTCAGTAGTTTCATCCATTTATCTGATGACGTGACAGCAGCAACTCCTCAGCTACTCCTCCTGAACAGAAAGTATCACCTGTAGCAACTGTGAAAGTAAAGTTTTGGCACTTTATTGATTCCCTTTGGAAATGGTGACTATCATTGAAATGCTGCGTCATGTTAAATGTATTTCATACAGTGACTAAACTATCTCTATTTTGCTTTTAGTAGTGGTTGTAACTGCTGAGGGTGTTTACTGTGAACTCTTCAACACGTCATGTGAAGCTAAAATTGTGCGCTGTTAGCCTAATGTGACTTTGAATAGTGCTGGAATGGCTGCTGTTTGCTCCTGGCTGAATCTTGAGGCCATGACACGTGGGCAACATAAAAAACTTAAAAAGCATGAATATATAGTTGTAGTGTTGAGGTTGAGTCACTAAACCCAAGTCCAAGTCGAGCCCCAACATTCTAGTATTTCTGTGTTTAATATAAAAGTCAGAGTTACCAAAAACATGTTGGTCATGTTTGAGTAATTTGTCATTTCACTACGGTTATGACTATGGTTATGTTTGAGTCAGCAAAGCTACATTAAATTACATTACATAGAATTAAAATGCCCTTATCGCTATGAATATGTCTGTGGCTGCAGTTATAACCCATTAGTTTCTGAATGATTTCAGTGAAATCCACTTTGGTCACATCTTAGTCAACAAAGTTATTTGTTTCACAAATATCACCAAAAGTCATTAGGGCGATATTCAAAGCTGTTGATAGTTGCAGCAATAATGTATGTGTATATAAAAGATGAATGGAGCCTCTGCATCTGAGAAGTGAAGCCCATGTGAAATTACATTAAACTTGCATTCTCTTTAATGGGCAACAGAGGGCGACTCATCTGGTTGTGGATGGAATTCTATAGCTGTGCTTTAGCTGCAGGAACATCATCCAGGAACTAGGGCACACTTGGAGGCTCCCTTCCCTAAACCCCTGTGTTTCAAACACACAGACAAACAAACTTAAGAAAGAAACATGGAGATGATTTATCCACCAAAATGCCCCCATCTAAGAGCACCTAATACTGTCTGGGCAGGCTTAAGAATGATGGAGAGGGAACTGCAATCACGACAAGTCAGACATAAGTTGAGGTTTTGTCTCACAGCAGTTGCATTCTAATGCATAAATTCTTTATGTGATGCAGCTGAAGTACATTTCCTCCTTTCAGTTGTGATTTGTTTACCAGGGTTCAGACTTGTAAGTCAACTAATTAATTTTCCCGATTTTCCCAGGTCTTTAGACTTTAGTGGGAACATGTATAACAGTAATCTGAAAGAAAATTTGCCTTTAGGATCAAAAGCAAAGAGAAATGCGGTCATATAAAGCTTAAGTAAGCCATAGGCATTTTTAATCAGCTTCATTTTAATTTTTTAATGCAACATGATGCCATCCATCCATGGTTGGGCTGTTTAGGCAGCTTAATCAGAGAAAGCCCAGACTTCTCTTTCTTTGGCCATTCTTCCAGCTTGTATGGGGGAAGGCGTAGGTGTTCTTAGACCAGTTTAGAGATGTAGAACTTTCAGCATGTCCTGGGTCATCCTTGGGGTTTCCTCCTGGTGGGACATGCCTGGAATACCTCCCCAAGGAAGAATCCAAGAAGCATCCTAACCAGTTGCCTGACCCACCTCATCTGGCTCCTGTTTCTGCAAAGGAGCAGTGGTTCTACTCTGAGCACTCCTGGGTCATTAAGCTTCTCAGTTAGAGCCCAGACGCCATCCAAAGGAATCTGATTTAAGCCACTTCTATTGGTGGTCTCATTCTTTTGGTCACTCGCCACAGCTGGTGACCATCGCTGAGAGTAGGATTGTAGCTCAACCAGTAAAATAAAAGTTTCACCTTTCAACCCAGCTCCCTCTTCACCACAACAGAATGATGCAGAGCCCAGGTCACTGTGGACGCTGCACCGATCTGCCTTTTAATCCCCTGCTCCTTTCCTCCTACACTTATGAACAAGACCCCAAGATACTTAAACTCCTCCACATAGGGAAGGATCTCATTAGGAGGAGGTGTCTTATAGACTTGATTAGGAGTTACATAAAAAATGTGAAGGAAACCATGAAGAAGAAAACGGTATGATCTATTGAATTACTTTGCAAAGCAGATTACGCATCGAAGAGTCTCTCATTAACTCTGATGGAGTAAAATTGCCATTGTTAGAGCAGCAGGTTGCTCATTCAGACATGACAGGGACACATGCTGTTACTGAAAGATGAGCAGAACATTGTTTTATGTATGTTTTTTTATGTTTTTAATGCTGCAGTTTTCTATTTCCATTCCTGTTGTAGGTCGTGCACCCATCTGCATTTCATCAAGATGTTGCCTGTGTTTTAGTCCTTTGACTTCTCAGCAATGCATATGGCTTTACTATGAACTGTGCTGTTTGCTAAGCAGGATTTGCTAGAGATTCATAGGGACTGAGAACTGTGTATTATGACTAGCTGAAATGACTGCCTGTAGTTTAGATGTATGTTTTAGAGCACAAGACACAGCACAGACAGCCCCCTTATTACCTGCAGAGACACAACAGATGAGCATGCAGCTTTCAGCATAGCAGTGAATAACAAAATAACTAAACATACAGCTAATGTTGCTTTATTTGGTTATTAAAACCTTTGATGGAAACCATTTTGTGACTTAGTCCTTTGTTACTTGAATTTCACATTTTCTTCTTATAATTTAATGGAAAGCTGGTGGATGTTTGTTAGTGGTACCAATGGAAGTCATTGGATATTCAGTTATGGGGGGACAAAATAAGATAGGAGTCTTTGTATTACTTTTATTATTTATGTTATTTACTTTTTCTTTTTGCTTTACTATTAGTTTTGTTTTACTATTTTTTTTTCAAACATTTAGTTGTGTTTATTTGCTTTTATTTGAGTGAATGTTTTTAATATTTCTTTGTCCTTTCATATGCCTTTTGATAACATATTGTTTCCCTTATTTTAATTGATGTTTTTGCACTGATACGTGTATAAATAAAGTTTTGGTCCCTGAAATCTATGACTGGTGTATAAAATGGCAAAAAAAAAAAAAAAAAAAAAAAAAAAAAAATGAAACAACAGATTACCGTAATATTTTTTTCTTGCCATAATATCTAACATTTAATACAACCTAAAAGACAGAAATAATAAACTTAGCATAAAAAGAAAGGAGATGTCTTCTGTTGTTAATTTCTCCCCTTTAAAAATACAAAATGCTGTTTTATTATTCATCATCAGAAAATCTTATTAATCACATTTACAGCAAATCATAACTTGAAAGGATCATGCTTCTGTGGAATGAGCAACACAGCTAAACATGTCAGTAGTGGCCCCCCAAAAAGTGCCAGAACATCCAGCGGCGCCGAGATCCAAAAAAAGATAAGCAAACTGCTGAGACCGTTGAGGAAATGGCAACTACCGCTACAAAAAAGGTGTAAAGAGGAAGAGAAGCTGGTGTGAACAACTCCATCAGCAACTTCCTCTAGGCAACCTGGAACCACTGTGCAACACTATGAGAGACGAGTCATTGTTTAAATATACCGTAGTTCAGACAAGGTAAAGCCAGGTTTGTGTTAGGGAAAATTCCTGTATTTTCAAATAAAATCTACAATATAAGCATTAAGACAAAACCAAAACAGCTGTGATTAAAGCATCTTGCAGCAACAGAGCAACATAGAAAATGGAAGCGCAGTAAAAGTCTGACAACACATCAAACCCCCCAAAAGCGGTCAAAAAAGGTATGATTTAAACTCAAAGAAAATCAGAAAATAAACACCTACCAGTCACAGGCACAATGTGATCCAAAAGGCACATAAGGAGAAATGTGCACAGACTACTGCACTACACTACACACAGAGCAAACTTTTGCGTTTTAGTCTAGATTAAACAACCTGGCAGCTGATGTGTCATTGTTAATGTGGATAAACTGTCTGAAAGAAAATAGGAGAGACCTTCACGCAAGCTGTCTTAATTAGTTTGGAGGTGAATGTGGAGGCGCTGATATGACCTACTTTTCTTCTTTGGTTTGGCCTCAGAAGTACTCTGTACTGATGTAGTGGCTTTTGAAGCCCCACTACTGTACTTTGACAGATTTTCTCATGTGTGTTCCCCAAAAAGGACCCCATAACATCTCATTTAGCATCCATTTACATCCTGTCTGTTTTTATAGCTCTCTCTAGTCTCTAATACTCAGTTCAATAATAAATGGTCAATGTGTGGATATTCAGTTGCTAATGTGTAACTTTGTGCTGTAAAACAAAACACAGCTATTGAGTGATACATTGGACAGACAAAAAAAAGTTTTTAAAGTATGGTTTCCCAGCCCTGGGATGCTGTAGGGCTAAGCTTACTCCAGGAATGTGCATAATAGATGTCAGTGTGCTATCAAAATTAGTCATAAACAGAGTTTTAATGTGTGGTTAGTGTGGCTTTAATACAATTTCTTGTGGGTTAGTCAATTTTTAGAAGGCAACTTAATAAATCTTAATAAATAGGATAAAACTGGTTTTACCATTGACAAATACAAGAATTTACTCTTACATATAAAAAGAACAGTTTTAAAAGACTTTGGATCCAAATCAAGATCAATATTAAACATTCATTATTTATAATTGGGGATATGGCCTACCTATGGTAAATTTCACATGCAGATATGAAAATGAATGAATGAATGAATGAATGAATGAATGAATGAATGAATGAATGAATGAATCTTGTGACGCTTAAGCCATAGCATCCCTCGTTAAAAACTGTTAAACCAGAATGTGCTGGTCATATTTGTGCTAATTGTGCTCCTTTACATAAAATCAATGCAATAAATAATGGGGACAAGGAGGAAAATGTAAACATGACTGGGGAGAGAAATCCCTAAACAGTTTAGATTATTTTTTCTTCGCTGTGGCAAAAGTGGAAACAAAATCTCTTCAAAGGTAAGCAAAATATGTTCAGGCAGACCACAAACACCTATATATTATTGCTCGGCTTTGCAGCATGGGTCCTTTCAGCAAACCAAAGCCGTTGGCAGCTAGTCTGTTAGCTAACGGCTACGTGCGCAGTCAGTAGCGGACACATTTGGTGCTGGATGTTTCGTCTTCGCTGAGAATGAACCGTAAAGGTGCCAGGTTTGTTTATATTCGTTTAGAATTTAATCAAGACACACGCCGATATTTACAAACACTGAGTGTCGTGTTTATTTTAAGTGATACATTCAAGATATATTTCGTTTATGAAGCTAAGTTAGCTGGTTAGCCTCCGGTACATGCTGTTGTTTCGTTTACGCTGACGATATGCTAACATCCAGTGGCCTTGCGCTAGCTTATAGACTTGGTATACACTTGTGTTTAAATGTATAATTTTAAGCCACAAGTACAGACTTTTATAGAGATTAGACATTACAAACCAGTATTTTGACAGCCGTTGTTATCGCCAGCTGCGATGGATGTTTAAAGAATGTTTTATATGAGTAGGTAGGTAGGTAGGTAGGTAGGTATAAGTAGTTCTAACAAATAGGACTTGTTTACAGTCTACCCGAACTGTCTGTCCATTAGTTTATCACGCATTGTTTTCACCTCTAAATCTGGCAACATCAAATCGGTTTAGTTTTGAATCGTGTGTTGTTTGTCACCCCTGTTTATATATATTTAGAACTATTTACAGTTAACTAGACGCTGTTAGTCAGTAACCGCAACCTTATTCGAGGGAAATAAAGTGCATTCATGTTTTTAATTTGACTGTGGTTACATCCACCAGTAAACTCAACTTGCGAATACTTGCCAATTTAACCTAGCAAGCCTACTGACTAGTTAACACTGGCGCACGTCAGATTCATCCACCGGGGTGTATTTCAGGTTAGATGGTCATGTGGTAAAAAAAAAAAAAAAAGAAAAAGCTAGCAGCTGCTTCTGACAGTAATAATTCTGCCTTTGTCCTCCTGCCATTAGCATCCCGTTTCCCTTTTGAAACCAGACACTCAAACTGATAACTCGGTGCACATTATTTTCACACAGGCTAACGCCATGCTTAATTCGATGTATTTGGAGGATGCAAGTTAACATTAGCCAAGTGGGCCAAAACTAAAAAGTTACCGTTAAGTAATTGGTTAAATATTTGTTTTAAGAACTCAGTTGTTGCATTGTAGGATAATTGTGTTTACTCAGCCACTCCTTATTTGTTTATAACAGACTTTAATCTTAGGTATTAAAATGGTCTGTTGATCAGTTATCATATCAATGGTTACTTTTTATGATGCAGTCTCATATAACTATAAAAGAAGTGAGTGTAGGGACACTTATTTGTGGTTTGACATAAAGGCTATATTATTTCAGTGAATCAACTCAATTTTTTTTTTTAAATAATTTCTTTTTTTTGTATATATGTTGGACTTGATATTGTTTTCTAAAGTGTTCATGTCAGTAGAAGATAAGAAGTCTACATATGAGTAAAGTGGGAATGAAATAAGAGTGTATAATATATAATATTTATGACTACAGGATTTTTTCTGTTTTAGTTATCTGATTTTCATAGTTCTTTGTGGAAAAATGTCTGATGATTGAGAATCTGTGAATTGCTTCTGAGCTTTCTTGACAGTTTGTTGACGTGTGCACTTCACAGTGGGAGTATGTTTGACAGAGTGGTGTCTGGGTGGTGCACACAAGAGATTACACACCAGTCAGCCCACTTCTGCTGTGCAGCTATTTTAAAAGATGTAACTAAATTAAAATGTGTGTGCATGAAAGGCCCCTTAGTTCGTTGTGTGTATCCAGAAGTAATTTCTGTTCAATGGATAATAGTGTTTAATTAAAGAATGTTTTCTCTAAGGTTGAAACCATTGATAAACACAATATTACTACACCATTGTTCTGATTACGGTATTTTAGATTTATAAGGACAAATGCCAAGAAAGATCCCAATTTATGGATCCTCCTCCTTTTTGTCTTCAGTCATAATGGTTGTATTGTGGGCATGCATGACATTATTCTGGGATTAAAGAAGCCGTTAACAGTTTATTTTCTTTGTTTTCTAGCAGTTTTACCACTTGATAATATAATCATCAGGTCAATTAATGAAAATAATGAATTTTAGCTCTAGTTAGATGACATTGCTCAGACTGTGAATAATTACTCTTGATCTCTCTCCAGGTATGACCTGACAACCACAACATCAGGCTGCTTTGAACTCTTCCTGCATCATCCCAGCTCAGCTGGATAGAACAGCCTTCTCACATCTAAATCATCTGCTCAGGACTGTTGTTTCTTCCTCCAGAGACCTCAGTCAACCCAGGACTGTGCTGCATCAGCCACACAGAAATCTTCTGTCAACCCCCTTTCAAAAAATACCAAAAGCAAAAGTGACAATGTATTGTCTGCAGTGGCTTCTCCCTGTGCTGCTCATTCCCAAGCCGCTGAACCCAGCTCTGTGGTTCAACCACTCCATGTTCATGGGCTTCTACCTGCTCAGCTTCCTGCTGGAAAGGAAGCCCTGCACCATCTGTGCCTTGGTCTTCCTGGCTGCCCTCTTCCTCATCTGCTATAGCTGCTGGGGCAACTGCTTCCTTTATCACTGCCAGGATGCTGTACTGCCAGATGCTGCACACAACCCGGCGATAGTTGGGACCTAGAGGAGGATGAAGGGTGCACTGGAGAGGGGGAGGAGGAAGCGTGGAGACTAAATTGCTGTTGAATGATACTGCCATGCTGTTAAGAGGGAGTCGGACTACACTTTAAGATGGAATATTGAAGAGGCAGTGCTGAAAGAATGCTGGAGGGGAATAATATAAATGCTCAGGAGGAGTAGAGCCAGTTCTGGAAGAATACACTCACTGTAAGGAAGAATTTAAGAAGACATGTGCTGTAATGTAACACTAAGGAAAGATGGGGCATCCAAATTTGAAATGCAAAGGGAAGGATAAGTGTGACGTTGGTGCTGAGGAGAGAATTTTCCTATGTCATTCCCAGCAACTTTGATTCCAGCATTTGAATGAAAAGCAGATAAAACCGTATACAGTATACACTATGTTTCATTGTTCATCTTTTTAGAAAGAAAATATTTTATTCCTCCAACAGAACCACACTGAGCACACGGGCTGGACAAACAAGAACCCTCCGGTAGCGAAAGTCCAAAACCCTGTCGCCTCTTTGGCTCTGCACATGCCACCCTCAACAAGGAGAGCACACTGACACTGGACAATCAGTAACCATGCTGTGAAGAAGAAAAAAAAAACAAACCCTTTCCCCACATATCGACACAAACACCTCACACAGGTGTGATAATGCTGAGGAACTGTACGGTTGTTGCTACCCAATGTGCTCTGCAGCTTCCCCTTCCTCCTCACCCCTCAGTGTGAAAGTCCCCAACACCGCACCTGCGATCCAAACTTTAATTTCCCCTTCTCTTTTTTCTTTTTTTGCTTTAAAGTAAAAATTTATTGTGCATGGTGTGCTGTTTATCTTTTTTTCTGTCAAGCATTAAGTTTCACAAACAGGTTTTTAATGAATTTAAACAAAATGCTGAAAAAAGCTTCCAAAGGGTAAAAAAAAAAAAAACCAGGACGTGCGAGTGTTTGCAGGTTGAATGAAAGATTTTTCTGTAATGTGCGATAGTGTGTTTTTTTATTTTTATTTTATTTTTTTGTGATCTTGACATGCTGATAAAAAGTGTGGTGAGACTAAAGGAAACAGACAGGAGATGCTCAGCGTAACAGTAAGCAATACAGAGAGCCAGTTGAGGAAGGATCTTCAGATTTTATACGCAGCACGGTGTCTACCGGTTGTGTTTCCTTGTTTCACTGCTCTTAGTATTAACGCTCCGCTGTCAGACACACACGTAGATGTTTATAGTGTGTAACTATTGGCGTGTGTGTGTGTGTGTGTGTATGTTTGTAGCCTCCTGTTGCAGGGTTGAACATGTTTACTGCAACTTGATTGCTTTGGTTTTAATTTAAATAAAGTTTTTCCTCTCTACATGTTTAACTGGATTTTAGATTTTGTTTTTGTAATTAAAACTTTTCTTTTATTAGCTTATATAGTTTCTAAAGGAATTTTTCCTGCAGTTTTTGTTTTGTTCATAAATGTTTACACATGTTTAACTGCAGGAAGTTAAAAATGTTGCACAGGACACTTTGGCTACACTTCAAATGCTATACACACAAACATTTTAGCTTCAGGGTGTTAAAACCATTTTAGTTCTGGGGCCACATAACAACCCAATTTGATTTAGAGTGTGCCAGACTGGTAAAGTAACATCAGAATAACCTATAAATAATGAAAACTCCAAATTGGTCCCTTTTGTTTTAGTCTAAAGTGCATTTTCAAGATGTTTACATTTAATGAACTCTCCTTTTAGAAAGCAAATGATGAGCAACCTGAGTTTTCTTGAGAAAAATAAGTGCAGTTTCAACAATATTTTGACTCAATTTATTATTTACACATGCATTACAACGTATAAGTCATAGTGGATCTACAAAATCATAAAATAAAATAAAAATGACAGGTATCTGGACCTGGAAAATACAGTATTTCACATCATGATCAGAGTAACTTACAGATCCAGAAGTTCTTTTAAATGTACTTATGTGTACACTTCCACATCTGTAGTAATCCTTTCCGCTTAAACTGACACCTCATGATATCAACAGAAGTCAGATCTATTAAGTCTAAAATATATAAAAAGTTGTCCTTGGAAATGTTTTATATTTAAAAATGAAATAATGCGACCTCACATGGACAGATTAGGAATTACAGTTACTTTTATTACCATGTATTCTGCAGCGTTGGTTTGTCAGCGACATAACTCAAAAAGTTATGGATGGATTCTGGTTAAATTTTCATGAAATCTTGGAAATGGAATAAGAAACAAGTGATTAGATTTTGGAGATGATCTATATCCAGGAATTTTTTCAAAGGATTCTTTCCTATAGGGAGATGTATAATTTTATTTATAATTTTGCCTTTGTAGCTTATAACTAAAAATATTACCCACACTCACTGGCAAAAAAAGAAAAAGAAAAAACAAATGACAATGGCTTGGTGGAGGTCTGTGCTCTATGAGTGCTCCTACTTAAAAAAATTAGCAGGTAATTTCTTCTATGTAATTTTCACATTTACCAAATTCATCCCATGGACCAGATTGGACCATCTGGCAGGCTGGTTTTACTCCCCGGACCTTATGTTTATCACTCCTGATTTAGCATCTGTTTTTGCAACTTGGGTCTCCTGCCTGTCTTTCACTGATCGTCCCGTAAAATACTTTGCATCCCCACTGCAGGTCCTTTCTTAAACCTTAAAACCCTCTGTTGTATGCTTATAATGGTAACGTTGTTCCTTATCTGCTTGATTTAGTTTTTGTGAACCTAGCAGACACTTTTAAACCAAGTATGATTACATGAAACTGTTGGAAACAGCAGTTAAACCTGCTGGGATTCTTGTGGACAACGACTTTACTGTTTTTTGTTTGTTTGCTTTCTTGGAGTGTATTTTACGTTTCTCTTTATGAGTCATGTATATGCTGAAACTCTCTGGAAACAGAAGGTTTTTCAGTTTATAAAATTTGCTGCTGTTTTTTCTTCACCTTCTTTGTTTAAACAATAAAGCTTCACATGAAAAAAGGGAATAGCAGCATAGAAAAGGAAACAGCTGCATGCGGGTTTATGTGATAAAACGGCTCCTGTCATTCACCCCCTCCTTTTTGATGCTCTTCATCCTCATCAAGCAGCAGAGAGAGTACGTGTGTTTACCACACAGCAGCTGGATTTATTGCAATCCTGTTCTGGGTTTTATATTTAGCAGTAAGCTTCAGAGCAGGTCTGATTGAAATCATTGTAAAACTGCACTTTGGAGAAGAGAGAAATAAGATCATTTATGACATAAAACTGTGGTGGTTACATTACAGGAGTGAGCGGTTTTATTTCCAAACAGCAGAGAAAGTCTGAGCTGAAATATGTTTCTCAGCCACCTCTACAGACCTCGGACCTTTGCAGCACTCGTAAATTGCAACTAATTCATCATGTTTTATTTTTCGAGCTCTGGATGCAAACCTCTCCAGTCTTTGATAATCTGTTCACCAGAATATTTCACTGTTTGTGGCACCATTTCATCAGATAGTCCAAGAAAAGCAGGAAACTTACAAAACAGATGTAGAACTGCCATAATTTCATCATTATTTTTGCATAATATTTCAATTCTTTAAGCCAAGGTGCAGCCGTTAATGTCTCAGGGTTAGTCAGTTCAGATTGTCTCCTGTGCAGAACATTATTCCATAATAATTATTTTACATAAAACAGGTCAAAGGCCTAAAATCAGGATCTATTTTTTTATGATGCATTTCTTTCTCTCTGCACACTAAAATTAAAGCACACAAATAATGTTGATTATTTTAGGTCTATCTGTAGCTTTTTATACAATTTTGTACATAATTTCCTTTTGCTGTTGCTTCATGTCCACCTTTTTTAGGAGTGGGATTGTTGAGGATAAACGTCTGGTGTTTCAGTGATATAAACAATTGTTTGTTGCAGGCATGACCATGGCTTAATTTCAAAAATGATATAACTGAGTCCAGTCATCTGCAGAAATACTCTGCAGTTGTGGGGAGTATCAGTGATGAAGAAAACGCTGAGTAGAGAACCGGTCAGTCAATTTGCGAGGTGGTAAGGACACAATCGCCTCATCTTGAACACAAACAAAACAAAAGATGGAGGACCAGGAGAAGTCTTGGTATGGTGCTATTTCACAACTAATATAATTGAATTGAACTGAATAAAGGACGTAGAAAATGAATGAATCAAGTAATGTAAAAACATATGAAATCACCTTTAACATGCGTTTGTAAAAAAAAAAAAAGCACAACACTGATTATACAAACAAGCATAGTGAAAAGAGAGCTAGCAGACATATGAAAAGGTATTGTGGAAAACAAGAGAGCTACCAGTGGAAACGGGAAAGGATATCAAAATGTCTTCATGAAGAGGGGTGGGTTTGAAAAATCTCTGGTCTCTGATTACATGCTGCATTCACTTACCCATTCATCTGAGGCTTACCCGTGTAAAGGTCAGTTTACACTAAATATGAGGTAGAATTTGTTTATACTTGGGGTAGCACCTGGGGGAGAGGGGGGCAGTCAGATAGGGGGTGCCCCACTCAGGATCTTACAAAAAATGTTGGTTGTTTCCAGCCAGTTGTCCAAAGTTTGGAGCTAGAACAAACAAAATGGGAGGATTGTACACTCCAATCCTGGATTAGTTGAGTTTACTAAAAATTTGCATGGAAACCCGCCACATTAAACCATTCTAGTTTTTACAAACTAAACATGTCAAGTTATATCAACATGGGCAACCATTAGACTTTACTCAAACCCATTATATAGATGTTCATGAACGAATAGATTCTTTTGAAAGGCTCTTTTAAATGAACGATGGGACCTGAATCACAGCTGTAAACCATTCATTTGTGAGCCATTCTTTTAATATACAAATTTTCCACACTTCCTTCATCATATTTGTGGTCTCATAGAAGTCTGATGTCCAACACGCTCCACTCATGTGAAGCATCTATGGGCAGGGGATATTGGTCGGAAATAAATACTGTGAGTTCTATCCTAAACAGTTAATAGAATTTGCACTGACTGCTCAGGTTTATCCTTTACCTATATTTTTTCCTTTAATGTTGTTAATCTTGTATAGTAGATTTAATATAGGTACATATTTGGATTGTCATTCTTATATATTGTGAAATTTTGTAAGATATTGTAAGAACGAGCCAGTCTTTCGAATGGCTCTTTGAAAGGAACGGTTCCTCAAGATCCGACTCCCTTCAAAGAGCCATCTCTAACCCATTAGTAAACTTAACTAATTTTCTTTATACACCTTAATTGTTTGAACTCTCTTAAATCAGATTGACACTAATTGTTCAGTTCTTTCAATTAAATTTTAAATCACACGGACTCAGTTTCAAATAAAGTCAAATTAAAAGATTACATGGATGCATCTTTCCAATAGATTAGGGGTCCAGAGGTGCAATCAGCAGAACTGAAAAGGTAACAATGCATAATGTCAGTAGCCTTCCCCTCTTTACCTGTATTACTATTTATGAAGGTTGGAGTTGGTGGTGAGTTTGCTTGTCCTGTGCTCTCCATCTCAGTCATGGTCCTAACTTTAAAATTCAAGCAGAGCAGAAATTCCCAACATTGTCTAATCGTAAACATAACACAGGAAGTAAAGCACATAACTCAAATTTATAGCATAAATTCCAGATAGTCCAGATATGTTGAGTTTTAAAAGTAGCCCCGCCCCCTCTGACAAAAACACATGTTCAGTTATCTTTTCTAATCATTATTACACTGCACAATGCTGAAAACTATTAGAAGCAACATATTTGTTTTAGTAATGAGACATTGTTTATGTAAAACATTAAATGATAATTAATTTCTACTAAAAAGTTTATGTTCAAACTAAGTCTGGGCTAAGAGTGTAAAAGGGAAACTTAGATTGACCAAGGAAAACATCAAAGCATCAGGAAGAAAACTCAAAGTAAAATGCCTGTAAATAGAAAATAGATGATATGGGGATGATATCAGGTAAAGGACAAGGAGAGATCTGAGCCTGGTTGAAAATTTATTAAAGAAATTGAAAACAAGATGTCCATGATAAGGCTCCGTCCTGCACAGCTCACGTCCAGCTGATAGACAGGTAAAACAGCTGAATAAACATCTTCCAGCAGTATTGATTCCATTTTCTTTCTTCCAGAGTTGTACAACAAATACAATTGGGCATAGTAAGAAGGAATGTTTACCCCCAGGTAAAGCTTACAGGAGGTTTGATTGAGCCTGACAGGTTTTAAATTGATGACTTCTTTCCCCCAAAACAACTCTGATCATAAAACATGATTTTGTTTGTGGAAAATTTCTGAAAAACGAGTGTCTTTCCCCCATTCTCAGGTGTACTTTGTGTTTTATAAGCAGCTGTTTAGCATGCAAACACCAGCTTAAAATCTTTCTCATTATTCATTCCTCACTTCCTTCACCTTCCTGTTTATTCTCTCTCAACACTTCTGCTATTCCTTGTCCTTAAAGGCAACTTTGAAGCATTTTGATTTCACATATTTAAGTGTCTAAAATTTCCTTCAGAAGTAGATATCCTGAAACATCTGGTTCTATGAGAAAGGCCTAAAACATGTAGAAGTTGAACATGTTTTAAATTCTCTGGAACAGATCAGACTTCACCTGTTTCCAGACCTGAGAATAAATCCACTCTACAGAGAAAACCGAAGCAGCTGGAGACAGTAAAAAAGGTTGATAACTCTGCCTGATACCAGAATTATGCAGCTGGTTGAGTTGATGCAATTTCTAATTTAAGGTCTTAAGTTTTAACCTGCTCCGAGTTTTTTTTTTTTTTCTCCCAGAGCTTCTCTTGCACCAAAAACCTTCTGAAACATAAAAGTTATCTTACACACAATAAGGCTGACTTTAACGCTTTGTTTTTTATTAGTAATAATAATAATAATAATAATAATAATAATTATAATAATAATTGTCCTGCAGTGGGTGAGAACATCATCAGGCTTCAGTTTACCTGGGCAGCCAGCAGAGGACAGCACTCGCCTCTGTTCCTCTGGTGGAATGGATTTCTTTGTCCATATCAATTAACACCAAATACCTAAAAAAAAAACATACCATCTGCATTTGGTTCTTTTTCTCTAAATCTCTTGCTTCATGTTTGACCCCTTGGCTCTGGTGCCAATGCAACAACTCTTGAAACAGCTATCTTGCTTTTTCAGCTAAAAAAGAAATTTTCCCACCACAAACACATATCTCTGAACTTTCTTACTGTATCAAATCGCTCACAGACACAGTTTAAGGCTAACACTCTGGATTTATTCAGTCTATCAGACTGATTATTAATAAAATCTTTTGGATATTAACTCATTATTTGTTTCAACCACTTACTTGAGATGTTATGTGAAATCAAAATATATATATCCTTCATTTTCCAACATAAGAATCATGTAAATGGGTTGTTGAAAGTGAGTCCCAACACCATGAAATAATTTCAGAGCTGCACAAGATGTCCTATAACCTTAAATATAACAGAGCATTTTAAATGTATCTGACAGAAATTAATTCAAGTTCTCAGTAAACTAATACAGAATTATGGAAATCAGAGTCCTTGATCATCACCAGTGAGTAAACGATCCATCCAGAGAGAGAGATGACGTCACCATCAAATGATGTTCCTGTGCATGTACCAAAGTCATTTCTTTTACTTCTTTTTCTTCCAACCAAATAAGACCTGGCAGGTTCATGATCTTTATCCAACTCAGACACAAGCCTACTTTACATCTTGAGTCTTCACAGTTGGGATCATGTGTCTCTTTGTGTCCAGTCCCACCTCCAGAATTGTTTCTATAGAATGGTAATCTCTGTCTCTTGGTTCTGGTAAGCCTCTTCCTGCATTTCAGCATACAGCTGGTCCATCCGCTGAAAGGCCTGGTACCCTTTTTTACCTGCATATAAACAGGAAAAAGTATAATTAAAACTATAAACACAATGTAAAAATGAATGAATTTTCTGAATTGAAAATAGTTCAAGTTTGCACCAAAGGAGAGAATAGTTTCTTTAGCAGTGCTACGAAGATCTTCATCAGGTGAGCGCCATAAATCTGCAATGTAGTCCACACTCTCTGTAGCCTGAAAACACAGAAATACCCAAAGAACCAGATTATGAAAACTGAATGTATTCGTTTCAGTGTCTGTAAGGAGCTAATGTGTGATACTTACTCTAAGGCATTTAAGAGCCAAGCAGGAGCCATGTTGGATCTGAACATCAGAGCTTTTCAGACTCTCTGTGTAGTAAGCCACCGCCTAAAGGAGAAGATCAACACATAAAGCTGTTAGCATACTAACAGCTACCTAAACATGGCAGATCAATTTATCTAGCATAGCAGCCTAGTATAATATAGCATGGATCTGAACTTCAGCTTTTCAGACTGTCTTTTAAAGTCCTGCTTACAGGAGACGTCAACATAAACTGACCTAAATGCTATGCTAGTAAAGTTGTTAGCGTACTAGCAGCCATACTAGTTTAGAACAGTATAGCAGACTAGCATAGCATGACTCTGACTGAGCAGCAGTTCAGATTGTCTTCTAAACCACTGCCTTGAGAAAGGGGTCAGCGCTATCAAAATAGACGGGGTATTTGTGATGTTTGTTTAGCAAAAGTGTAAAAGAGGAAATCTGGAATATTAATGTTGAAGATACTGTGATATTAAAATTGAAAAAGAAAAAAAAAGACTTCAGTGTTCTAAAATTAAGCTTTTAAGCTATGAGCATGCTAAATTTTACAAAATTAGACTCAACTAATTAGCTTAGACTGATGGGAATAAAATTAATTAATTTCCTGCTACATTAGGTGGACAAACTGAAATGCTGGTTATACCGTATCTTTCCTTGACAAATTAAGGGACGTCTAAAGAATTCAGCTGTGAAAATCATTGTCATTCGTCCTCTGTAAAATAACTGATTTTTCCCAAACAATCAATTGGACTGACCCAAAGGACATTTGAATATTAAGTTCTGGAGAGTTCCACGGTATAAGGTATGGTAACTAATATTTAATTAACTGACTTTTCAAGAACTGACAGCATTTAACAATAGCTACAACAAACTATACCAGCAACTTTGGAATTATGTTGAGAGTTTCCTCATACGCTAGCTTATTAAACTCTCACTGGATGTCTTCTTAAAGTCTTGACCCCAAACCCAACTTAATCTGAATGTGATGCTGCTATGGTCCACTGTAAAGCTGACACAAGTATGTTAGCTTTACAGTGAAGGCTATGAGGCTTAGTGTAGGTAAATCTGCATTCAGAAGTTTAAAATGAGGTCAGTCCACTCACCTAGAAGTTTATTTTCCCTTATTTGGAAAAAAAATAAAAGGTGTTTAGCACCTTTATTTATTTTTTAATCCACTTAACTTTAAGTTTGACAGGTCTGAGAATATTTTACTAGTCTATGATTTTGTATTGAGGCACAAAATGATAATATCTGAAGATATTAATGTTTCTACAAACATTTATTGAAAACATTTAAAACAAAATTTCTTAATTTTGCTAAAAAGGTTTTTTCTTTTTTGTGAAAATACAATAAAAATGGATTGAAAGAACTTTTGCAAAGAGGTTCCTATGAAGCGACTATACTGTAGAAGTCACAAGTAAATTTTAGAGAATAAATATCTTCCTTCCTGAAATACATTTTTTCTGTTTATATTTGTACCTTTATTTATACATTTATTCTGTTTATATTTGTTATGTAGCCTCTTGCTAAATTTAATACTTCCAATCTGTGTTTATTTTTTGTTTTGTGTTGTCTTTTTTTTGTTGTTATTTTTCCCAACTTTGCTTGACAGATATGGACATAAAGAATGTGAAGTCTAGCACTGGAAGATCTACTCCCAAAGATCCTGATCCTTGATAACACATCTTATTATCAAAGAAGTCCTTTTGGTTAACTTCCAAAAATTCAGATAGACTGACATAATTCTTCAAAAAGTTGCGTAACATATTTGTTTCGATGACCTTGTTCCTGAAGGCCTTGCATTTAGCAGCTCTGCAGATGCAGTTGGAGGCAGCTTTGCAGATTTTGTGGTTTGAATCAATTTGCAGGGCAGCAAGCACCTGCAGGGTACATCCCAGTGGGAGGAGCTCCATGATATTCCGCCCTCGCAGTTTATTTAAAGCTCGCCTTCTTTTGGGGCTCCTCAGTGCTGAAAGGATGTACTCTGAAACACAGCAAGTAATCACAGTGAATAACACACTTACATGTACCTCACTCCTCAAATTTTGGGAGTCACATCTTTCTTTGAAATTTATAGAGAGAGGATTTTTATTATTATATTTTACAGAGCTCTCACCCTGACCCTTACCTTCACAAGAGATTCTAAATCATTCTGGTGTCAGATGCTCTTAAACTGTTCACAATGAGCCTAAAGCAAAATGTCCAATGAAGGCTAAAAAGAAATCATTCTCACACTTAGCTTTCAGTTAAGGTAAACGGCAGATTAAATCAGATGATATTACTAAATTGGAAATTTTTTGGCTTATATAACAACATATTACTTTAAATGTGCACAGTTTTCTTACATATATGGATAGCTAAAAATCAGAAGACAAAATATTATGATAGGTTAAGCTAAGAAGAAATATTGTATGTTTTGTGTTCAGTACTTGGGAAGAAGCTGGGAAAAAGTGGCCATTTTACATTAAAGCAGCTGGAACAAATCTGGCTTGTTACTGGTCTGAATTTTGCTTTGTCAAAGTTGATTAAATTAGATCCCATTAATTATTGCAGACACTTTAATTTGATTCATGAGGTTTTTTCAAAATTTTCATTGGTTAAATTTTTTTAACATCCACTAAAAGGAAAAAGGCAGATCCATATTGGAAAAAAAAAAAACTGATAAATTGTGAATATATGTGGTTTGTTCCTATTTTAAGGGAACTATTGGATTGTTTAGGGTTTACAAATGAAAGCTTTACCTTCTTTGGAGAGGCGGGAGATGTGCTCTCCGAGCTCCTGGAAGCTCCAGCGCTTCAGATACACCGAAAGCTGGAAGATGGTGACTCTCTCTGGGCTGCAGACAGGCCGACAGCTGGGCACCACCCTGCAGGCTGCCTGGACCTGCTGCAGGAGCTGAGAAAACACTGCAGAGGAAAGAGACAGGGCTTTTCAGCTCAGCCAAGAGTTCCTTTTAAAGACCCTGCAGAGTGCTTTGGCGGACTGAAATAAACTAAATAGAAAATAAACATAAGTCTAGATCAATGGTCCAATAAATGATTATTTTTGTTGTGCATTGGCACTACAGTGAGTATCACCTACTCATTTAAAATTATTGCTAATCATAGAAGGCTTCCCTTTTATATTCATCATCAAATGCATTCGAAACCCTTTCCAAGCCATATTCTAATCACTTTGTCCACTTTGCCTCTGAGGTTAATAACAATATTTTTTACTTTATTAATCCTAATTGAGAATTTAGTCTGCATTTTACCAGTGGGCTGTCATGTTTCAGCACCCAGTGAGCAGTTGGGGAGCTAAAGGCCTTGCTCAGGAACCCAGAGTGGTGGATTTTAGTGCTGTTGTACCTTTCTCTGATTGGCCAGGTTGCTTGGCCTTCACCTTGTGTGTGTAACGTTTCTTCAGCGACCTGGAAAAGCTGTCAACTTGGCAATAAAAAGGAGAGCTACTGTTGTTCACACACTCCTCCCAGAACAAAAGAATATCCCTCGACCTCTGGGCCTTAGGAAGGACTGCAGGAGAGAGGAGCATGAAACAGATTGAACCTCAGTAAATCTGTTATTTATTACATTGATTGTCAGATTACAGTTAAGCATTTTTTCCCACTGACTGTCTTGAGCTGTGAGATTGTTGTTCTTCTCCAGCAGCAGACAGCTGATTCTGTCCAGGACCTCTGCTTGGTGAGACATCTCCTCCAGCAACTCCCTCTGAGATGGCCCAAAATCAACAGTTTTTATCATCTGAGGGAAAAAAATCATATGCATTTGTGTGATTTTGAAATACGAATGGGAAATGGGCGATGGCTGTGGCTATGGTTTTCTAAAACAAATTCCTCTGTTCTTATGATAAACCAAACACAGGTTGGGGAATTTGGTTTTCCTGCCATCAAGTGGTTCCTGTAGGCTCACACAGCACAACTGACCCTGCAGCTTCAAATGAATTATAATTTATAGCTAAAGAGGGGAAGAGCTCAAATCTTAAGTCTGACGTGTGGAAGAACAAACGAGTGTCCAGTTGCAGAGAAAAATGAATGGTTATATGATCACTTAAAGTTAAATGTTGATGATAAAATGATCACACACTCATGTTTATTTCTGACCAGGTTTAATTAAAATTTAGTCAACTAAAAAGAGGTAACAGGAAGTGTCATACTGTAATGTTTTGTTAGAATAAAGGCGGTCTACATGTCTTGCTCTGCTGTTTTTCCATATTGGGTATTAAATATTTGCTATGATTTTGTTTTTAAATTTGATATTAGAGACTTAATCAAATAATGTCAATTAATTTATCTTTTGTAAACTTGTCCTGTCCATCACAGCAAGCAGAATTATGGTCTGATTGATGCCATCTTGTGTCTTTTAGCCTCTGATAGAGGCAAGAGAAGAAAGACGAGCCAAAGATGCAAAACATAGAAAACAACAGCAACAACAATAGAATCAAAATCCAGACAGAAAAACATTATAATAATAATAATAATACAACATTTTAACTGCTAAAGCTGATACAAAAAGAGCCGTTGAGATGTTGAAGAAAAAAAAAAAAAGACACCTCCAGAAGTTTTTCAATGCATAAGACATCCACATAAGAAATAAGTGAAGTGCCACTGCTCCCTAAATAGTTTCATCTTCATGATGAAAGCCAGCTACCCATGCTCTAAAGAAGTACTTCAAAACACATTTTAACCATTCAGGTACAAATAGTGACTGAAATGTATTTCAATATCAGATAAAATATTCCTGTTAAGATCTGAGTTGTCCTTCAGTCGATGTATGGCAACTTATGAGCATCCTACCTGCAACAGGATGCAGCATATATCCAGGTGTGTTTCCAGAGCTTGGTCAAGACCCCAGTTCCCAGAAGTCAGTGGGGCAAAAACCAGTTCTTCCTCCGAAGCCGACTGGCTGTCCTGAGAGAGGAGGCCAAGACTCCTCAGAGTGTTCTGTTGGAAGGAGCTGATGCTGAAGATAAAATAAAAAGGACAGACAAGCTGTGTAAAAACAAGTCGATGCAGAATGGAAGCCACAGTATATTCTGTCTGTTTGTGAACGCACCCGCTGTCTTTTAGCCTCAGGCTGCCCAAACAGGACGTGTCATCATCCGCATTGAAGTCATGTGACAGGAAGTCAAAGCTTTCCAAAACTTCTTCAACAGCTAGTGTCTCCTCTGATGATGAGCTTTTGAGCAGGGAGAGGTCGTTCTGGAGGAGCAGAGAGAAATATTAAGCATGTTTTTATTTATTTATTTTATAGATGCGTTTGTAAATGCGTTCATGTAGAAATACACAGGTACCTTCAGGATGGTCGCCAGATGCACTATCTGGTGGTCCAGGGCTCGCAGCTCCTTGTCAGTGCAGCTGTGGCTCTGCAGTGTTTTCTCCAGCTCTGCAATCATGGCTCCTAGCTTGAGGGCCAGAGCCCTGCGTTGGGCCCCACTCACCCCCGGCCTGCCTGGTGTCGGAGCTGCAGTTGCTGTGGGTGAGGATGGAGAGGCAACTGTGGGCTGGGTGGATGGTGTTGGGGAGGCTGTAGCAGAATACCCCTGATTGTCTGGGGACACCTAGAGTTAATGTGAGAAAACAATGAAGTTTGATGAGGCAAGAAGCGATGAAATAAGAGAGAGGACAAAAGTTTCGACCAGATGTCACAGGGAAGCTACCCGAAACCAACTCACAGATTTACTTTCTTACATTCATCACATTGCAAATGTGAGTAGAATATTTTTGCTATTTTACTAGTCTACTTTGTTCAATACTGCTTTTTGCATATACGTTTAATGTATAATAATTACAATTTACCTGGAAATAGCAGGTACATAAAAGTGATAAGAAATATGCAACAATCTCCCTAAACACTAAAGATGCTGTAATTTATTCGTTTACGCAAAACCCAAGTAAGTGTTTCCATTAGTGTCTCAACATCTTTACACCTGCTTGCTGTCCTGCTGCACAGCTGCACTGTGTGTCTCAGGGTCTGGTTCTCCTGCTGTGTTTTTTCTGAGGATGTCCGGAGTGCTGGACCTGTATTCAAGATGGAAACATAATAAAAACATTTTTACATTATCTAGAAATCAGACCTGCACAGAATCTCTCAAATCTGAAACCCTATGTCACAATAACTGACTGGTATCGCGTTCCTCCATATTTAAACAATAATGAAGGCTTTTTGGACTATTTGAAGACATTGAATGGGACAGATTTATATCACCTCCTACATGGAAAGTGTGCTGTACCCGGTGATGTAAAGAGGATTTCAGAGTCAGAGATCTCTGCCTCATTCTGACCCTTGGTTTAACAGATTTTTTACATAATGTTGTTATTCCTGCTTGAACAGTGTCAAGGTCCCATTTAAACCCCCATTATTCCACTTCTGATGGCTCTGTTTCTTTAACTAATAAAAATAATATATATATTTATCATAAACTCCAAGAAGTAGTTCTGAGTGTTTTTGCGATCCTCACCTCTGTAAGGCAGCATCAGAAGCAAATTTATTCTCTCCTGCTGCTGAGGGAGTCACTAATACACCTCCCCACTCTTCCTCACTAGCCTTCACATCCATCCTTTCCTCCATCTCCTGCTCCTCTTCCTCTCCAAGCGACAGCTGAGTCTGACTTCCTCCCAGACTGGTGCCTTGGCTGTGGCTGGAGGGGAAGCTGTGAGCCCGAGAGAGACTGTGGGGGAGTTGATTGTCACATACTACAATTAGTATCCCAAACCATTAAAAAAGTCTTACTAAATAAAGCTGATTGAGGGTTTGGGTGTTTTTATTTAGTTATTTTTGCTTTACCAAATTCTAGTTTTGTTTGTATTTTCTTAATAGAACAAAGTTGGTCTGTGATTTTTTTCTTTGGACTCCACTGACACAAACCTTCGGGTGCGTGGGCTTTGAGGGCTCGACGTGGTGGAGGTGTGAGAAGGGTTGGACAGGTAGCTGAGCAGAGACACGCCTCCTCTGTTATGACGACTTTTAGGCAGCAGAGATGGGAGGGAACCCTCTTGATCCTGCAGCTGGCGCACCATTGACTAAAGAAAGGCAAGAAAAGGTGTTTTCATATCAGACTCTAAGATTACGTTTTATTAGACAATACTGTTAATGTGTTGGCAACAGGTTTCAGGATAAAGATGCTGGTTCTGGGCAAGAAAATTGTAGATTTCACCATAAATTAACAAATATACATGCATTCATTCTTCATTCATTGTCCATTACGTAGGGAAATTTAATGCACTAAAATTAAAACAGGTCAGAAAGACACTAGAAAACAATGCAGTGAATCACTTTTGCTCATTAACTCAGGTGTGTTTGCGTTCTGTATGAACCAAACTCTGTTCAGCTACTCCCAAAATACCAGCACTTCTTTTCTGTGTGTGTGTTTGTGTACTTACTATGAAATATTTCTCTGTGAAGGACGGGGTGCTCGGTGCCGTCCAGCTGTAAACTGAGCTCTTCCTGCTGGACACCGACTGCTTGCTGACAGACAGCGGCCTCATCCTCTCAGTGCTGTCAAACGGACTGCACACAGAGATGCAAATGCATAAACATGATGAACATAAAGCTTTTTATTTAAGTTCTTTTTAAGATACAACCATGAATCTAAAGAGAGTTGGAATGGTTTAGAAACTAAAAAAAAAAAAAAAAGCACCAGAGTTTTATTGTAGAAAGTGTGAACCTATGAAAATATTTCATATTTTACTTTGTAGCCTAACAGAATTTGTTGGAATACATCTGTTTTATTTTCCAACCCTGCAACACATCCAAGAAAAAACTGGGATAAAATCAATTCATATAACAGGGAGGCTTTTTTAAAAAAAAAAAAAAAAAAAAAGGAAATCCACAATCTGCACACATTACAGACATGGCTGAGGAAGAGGAGGGTATGGGTGCTGGACTGACCTGCCTATAGTCCTGACATCATCTCAAAAAAGAATATTAGAGGAGTTTTTTTTAAAAAAAAAAACTTATTTAATTATTTATTGGATGTGCTAAAGGCTGAAATCCAAAAATGGATTAATCTAAGAACTGAGGTTTTTAATTCCATTTTAATATTTGGATTACATAACATCCCTAGTGTTTATTTTTGAAAAAAATAATGATAATATTCATGATTATCATCAGCTAGTCTCTCAGCTTTGTCCTTTTTTTTGCTAATCAATAAAAAATTATCTTAACTTTCTTGATTTCTTTTTAAATAAAAATCCTGAAACTGGTGCAATTTTAAGTAGAATTAATCAAAATTTTGCTTTCAAGGTACACATGAACTTGCTTACTTTGGCGATCAAGCTTCTTGCATTTAAACAGATTATTGCTGAATAAATGAACAACATTTACTTGTACTGTTGTGAGAATTTGTTCTTGATGGGAGTCATAGCGCTTGTATTGGAGTTTGCCATAGCATGCATCTTGTATGAAACCTAGCTTCATAGTGGGCAGCTTTGCTATATCCTAAAGTATTTAAAATATCAACATTGATTAAGCCAATAAATATAAATAGTATTTCATCAATATTAGACATTTATATACCTTGTTTCATGAAAATTGCTCCTTCATTTGAATAGCTTAGATATAGGCACAGACTATACACCTTACAGTCAATATTTTATGATCTGTAAATGCACAAATTACACTTCTACTCTCATTTGCTGCTTTCTTAGTATTTATTTTATCAATCAGGAAATTCCAGAACAGAGAGATCACCCTTTTCCAGAGGCCTGACACTGGTTGGACAACAGAAAACACATTTTTGTGGCGTTTTGTTTGTTGCAGACGGGCTTTTACAGCACAAGCCAAGTCTAAAGTTTGAATGCAAAATAAACAAATGGGGAACGAAACAACAGTAGAGACTCACACTGAGTTTTAATGAAAAAAGATGCACACAAATGTTGTGAGCCTACCAGCAGTCGTATAAGCTGTGTTCATGATCACCAGCCTGGTTTCTTGGGTTTGAATTTGACTGAATGGAGTGCTACAGTGAAAATGCTCGGCTAGGTTGACTGATTGTTTCACTCGTTATAAAAAAGTCAGCTTTTCTTGTCAGTCAGTTTGTCATCCTGTCAGTCTATTTTTTATATCAGGAGTTCATCAGAACTGTATAGTTTCTGCTGTGGGTGTAGCCCAGGAGTCTTTTGTTTTGTTTTATGAGTGTGTTTCTGGCAGCCCTTTCCCATCCAACCGGGGAGGGTCTCTGAAATGTTCTCCACCTGGTTCCTCTAAAGTCTGAAATGTGATCTGTCATGCTGCAAGAGCACCACAGAGAGTGTTTATGTGTGTTTTAATATAGTGCGTGCATGTAAGCATGATGTACTGTAGGCTCTGTATAAGTTCAGCTGCTTTGAAACAGCTGGCTCAGGTTAGATGTACGGAGTAAAGAAAATAACAGATTCTTCAGGATGTCTGGACATGAGTGTGTAAAAGATGTTGTTTGTATCATGTTTGTCATTGTTTAATAAAACGGAGTAAAAACTGGTTGTTTTGCATGAGCTTGTTTGTTGCTGTGGTTTCCTCTGTAAAATTTCAGAGCTGGAAGTCAGAATGCGGGGCAGATTTCAGTTTGTTTTCTCTTCGCTCTACCTTTCTCCTGAGAAGAAGGAAATTCATGTAATTTTATCTTCACACAGGCAGCAGGACAGAGAGAGGGGCCACATTCATGAGGTCAAGACCGAAGTTCAATGAGACTTTTGCATATTTTGTACAACAAATAGGAACTTCCTGACACAGCTGTCCATCCATTTCCCTTATTCTACATTCTTTTCTTGGAATTTCACTGGTCTCTATCACCATCTCTTTAAACCTTCTTCCAAGCTGAGGAAATGCCTCTCCACTCAACATCATGCTGTCCTTTGCCACCACCTCATCAGTTTGCTTCATGTCAGTAGACTTAGAAAACTGAGGATTTTTGATTTCAAGTGTGTGTGTGTGTGTGTGTCAGTGTCTCCGTACTTCCACGTGACCTCTAGCTGCAGCTTGATGGTTCCCAGCTCTGTGATGTCCACCAACATCAGCTGCGGCTTCACCACAAAGAAATCTGCGCTTGCACATGTTACCATGCCGACCAGCAGCCAACCCAAACCCTTCGCCTCCATCACCTGAAAAAACAGATTTCATGGATTAAAAACCCAAAGACATCCAGTAGATAACACAATCAATCAATAAATGATATAATAATGTCAACTATGGCTCAACATTTTAATTCCAACTGCTTCAGGTACCCTGAGTTGCATCATTTTAATCATCTAGTTGGAATGTGATGACAGAGGGAAGATTTTTAGGGGCTTACTTAAAACAAAACCCCCCAAAAATCTTCATGATGACGTTTAATCTGTCGATAAAAACCATGAAGTGTATTTGATGCAAAAGCACAGCAAATCTAATGATCATAACAAAGATGAGACTAAAAGTAACGTTTTTCCAGTAAAAGTGAAGCATTAATAAAATCCAAAATATCTGTAATGCCTGTCACTAACGTAAAATGTTGGGTTGCCTGCCATCAAACCTTGATCTCAAAGTTATGGTGTATGTGTGGGAGGAAGACCATCTCCTCTTCATCCCAGAACTGAGTGTCGTCTGATTCGATTCTTCCTCTGATCCTCCATCTTTGACGGCCCAAACGCACCACCACCTGGTCATGTGACACCACCACACACATCATCAGCTACTCACTATGTAACAACTCATAACAAGTTAAAAAAGGAGCTAACATTGCCATCACAACTGGAAGCCGTTAACACAACAGTAGATGTAGATGATGCCGACTGGAGGTTTACTTGTGGTTCTTATAATTTCTATGAGTAGAATCGGAGGCAGAGCCTCCAGTTTTAGGCCCCTCTTTGTGGAACCAGCTCCCAGTTTGTGTTCAGGAAACAGACACCTTATCTACCTTTAAGATTAGGACTTTAAACGTTCCTTTTTTGATAAAAGCCTATAGTTAGACCTGCCTAAGTGATCATTAGCTATACGTTTAATCCCACGATACTCTGAGCTCCTCCCTGCACTCTTCCCTCTTTACGCTTTATCCTTCAGTATAAAAAAATATAAATGACATCATGTTCCACATCTGGCTCTAATTCCAGACACGTTTTTAGTTGTGTAAAATAGTCTGAAGAAATGTTCTTTCTCCACTTTTTCTGCTCAGAGAATCAGTTTTTGGTTTTGGTGCCCACAAAACTCAAATGAAAGTGAATGGAGAAGCTCACCTCATATTGGTCTCCGGGGCAGAGTCGAGCGAAGCCAATCAGACCTGGAAGAAAAAACACACGTTGGAAGGGAAGCCTGAAGATTATTGTGGCCTTGATAACCGGTGAGCTACTCTGGGATTTTGTGTGTGTATGTGTGTGTGTGCACACCCTTCATCTTGACATGTAGTTCTCCAAGCAGTATTTCTAAATCTCCTTCCATTGCTGACATGTCCTGCAGAGCAGAAGAAGAACAGTTAAGACAATAAAGGATAAAAAAGATGATGCTGTGTCTGGCTGCCTTTTTGATTAACAGCAGATTTTATTGCGATTCTGATGGATCATTTTCTATTTTTTCTGTCACAAAGAAAACTGGAGAGTTTTGTTGATACTCTCCAATATTGATGTTTTAGTGTTAATCACTGTCCGTGTTTGGTATTTCAGCCCATTATTCCAGTTCTTAACTGGTTTCCTTCTGCATGTCGATTAGTTCGACCTCATATGTTAGTTTGTGTATTTTTTTCTTGTTCAGCCCATTTCCACAATGCTCATGTAGTCTTGTTTTTCTGATCGTAACACTAAACTGAACAATTTGATGCTGCGTCACTTTACAGCGGCATTTAGCTTTACGGCACCATGTCACACACAATTTGATATCAACACACTGGCCATTTTGAAAGTGCACTATGGCTGATTCAGCACAGAAACATAGGAAGACATCATTAGAAGAAGAGAGGCAAAGAAAAAGAGACATAGGAGCAAGAGATAAACCTTCAGAGTTCACTTCAGACTGAGTTTTACTGGATGGAGAGAGCTTAGAGTACAGGTTGGATGCAGGATGGATGCTGAATTAGTTGCCACTATGGGGCGCCTCACTAAGCTCTCCCAAAGCTCAGTAATGCTGCTTTAATTTATTTTTTCCTAACAGGATTTTTTTTTCTTCACTTTTTTCCTTGTTTCTTGAACTTTTCCTTCTTCCCCGTCTCTTTACCCAGATGCGCTGGACCAGTGGTTTTCCTGCTTTCTTTTATTCCCCCCACCAAATCAATCAGTTTGTCATCCCGTCATTCTCCTTCCCCACCACCTCCCAACTCCACCTTCTACAGCAGGGATCACCAACTCCGGACCTCTTGAGCCAGTGTCCTGCAGGTTTTCACTGCATCCCTGCTGCAACACACCTG